>CAJUYH010003818.1:18804-30249 GCA_910591685.1 Galerucella tenella | reverse complement strand
AATTAACCATATAATGCCTGAAGTGGAAAAATAAAGCAATAATTATCAAGTTCATATATTTTATCTAATTTCGCTATCAAATGTGACACTTCAAGTCATTCCTTGACGTTAGGTGACGTCACATTTTTCATAACCTTCATATCAGTTATGAAAAGTAGTTATGTAAAAACTTTACGTAACTGTTTAAGTTTCAAAGAATAATTTATTAATCAGGTACTCTCAAAACTGACAATTATTTCATTATTTAAGCTGACAATTACCCCATTATTTTAATTCAATAGTATTTCAAAATTTATAAACATATTAAGGACGGAGTTATTTAAACTAAATCAATTTTCTTGGTGAATACTTCATAGTAACAATACTTCCAACACCATTGGAATCCACTTTAATATTACCATTGTAATTGAAGATTTTATTAAATATTATAGAAGCGTGGAATTAGATAAAACGTTGTACGTAAACACGTTATGAAGAGAGCGACATTGTTCAACTCGCATAATTTGCAAAACTCGCTAGCGCTTGTTTTGACAAATATTACGCTTGTTGAACAATATTGCTCTTTTCATAACTAGTTAAGTAAACAAATATTATTCAATACAAAAAAGTATACAATGAATATGCCATTTTTTTACATATTTTAATGACAAACATGAAGAAAAATAAATGTTCAATTCAACAACAATGATGGGAAGTTCAAAGCTGTATGGAAGAATAACCACTTCTGTCACTTTTTATTTAATGGAACATGTTTTTTTATAAAGATAAAGCTTACCGGGTGCACCTCACATTACAGTCTCGACATTGTCTCTTAAAGTAAAAGTCCCACTATAAACAATAAAAACCAAGTACGAATATTCAACACACATACACACACACAAATAAGCACAATAGTTTTTAAAAACAAAAACTGGACAAACTTATAAATAAAAAATGGACAAACTCACAATACACGTCGTAAAACGTTGTCAGGTTAGGGTGTCAGCGCTGATATATGTGGAAGAATCTGTAACTACCACTAACGACGTTACAGTTTCCATTATGGTTCTCATAAAGACGTGACTTTCTATGTGGCAGCACCCTCGCGCCTTCAGAGATCCCCTACCCTTATTCTGAACCTTATATCACTGCATATGGTGGTGGAAAGTGTGGCAGAAAGTGCAGAAACAATTATTGTTCTCTCTCACAGCCGTGAGATGCCTGTTATGCTCTAGCTCTAATATCATCCTAGTACATCTACTAACTTACCTGACAAAAATTTCGAAGGTGAACCAAGCGTTGCAAATGCATTCGATGTAAAAGAAAGCTATGTGTGCGTCGGTATCTACTTTATCGAAATAGTAATTGGTTCCATTTTCGGGTGTTCGAACGCTAACCAACCTTATCGATGGTACTTTCATATCGGGATGGGTTTTTAAACAAAATGAAAGTATCGAAACGCATATAAAGAATACCGACACGACACCTATAACCTATAAAAAAAGGAGTTGCATGAATTTTGAATGTTGAGCAAGCACAGGTCATTTATTTTACTTACTTTTGCTGCTGTCGACGAATAAGGTTCGTCGAATAACGACCATATTTTCGGTTTAATTATCTGCCACCACGATAATGTACCTCTATAATAATCCTCTTCGAAACCGAATTTTCTAGCTATTTCTTCGTCACTCGGTTTTTCCGTATCTAAATCTAACCTATCTAAAACAGCTAAAGTCTCTTGAGTATCCCTGTGCTGAAATAAAAATTGTTGATCTAAAATTCAAACGCGCAAAAATCTGACTACTTTTTGGGGAGCTAAATTAGGTGGAAAATTACTAGGTTATGTTATAAATACCTGCGTATACGTCATCCAACAACAAGGTTCTACTTGGTTGGCATCTAATCCCCAAAATTCTAATTCTTCTTCGAAAAGTGGTCCACATACATCTGAAGGGTAATGCAGCTTTCCCGTTCTGTAACACAAATTACTATTTGAAATATTGCCCTTGCATAATGCTTCTCATATTTCTAATGTTTCTGCAATGTTCAATACTAACTTTAAATATAACAAATTAATTTTTTCCACTACTAGCTTTGAAGTTTAGAACTATTGCTTCTTCTAGCTAATTGAGAATTTATATAATAATAAACAAGTTCAAATATTTTGAGAATTCAGTTATAGTAGTTCACCAAAAATTTGTGCAACATAATTTTCTATACCCAGGAGATTGTCTTCAACATATTTGCTGCTTGAAATTACCGATTAAGATAAGATTATTTAAATAAAAGTGCCATTAGTTTAAAATTCACGCTCAACCAAAAATAACTGATGACATAACGAGTACGCTCAAAATATATCGAAAACTGACAGTGTACTTACTTATCACTCAGATGACTGGTAAACGCTTCTAGTGGTGCGTTTGTGAATTATTTTTAATTTTCGTCTCAAATTTAGCTACTAAGGGCCAACTGCACCGCTGCTACTTAAGCATTTAAGTAGGACTTAGGAAATATGTGTAACTGCACCGCGTCGTAAGTCGTTCTTAACGTAAGTCGAAGTGTAGGTTCTACTTAAGTCGTACTTATGTGAAAGTGAGGTTATGTCTTGGCACTTGGCAGACAAAATTATCAAGATATAGAGAGGTTAGTTTATAAAATCGAACAAAATGGAATTAATAATGAATATAGAGCTTTTTGATGACCTTTACTGAATGGAATTAATTGAATTCGATGTTCCCAGGAATATAATTTGATAACACCCTATCCGAATATAAATTTAAAAAAAAATCGATTACTGCTACTATGAAAAGATCGATAGTTTTATCCATGAACACTGGGCATAAATCAGTGGGAGACGCAGCTCTTCATTTACTTGATTATATTTTATATTTTTTTATATAATTGCCATTCTCATTATCAGAATGTAGTGTAACATATGTCACATTTCAATTGATACCAAAATCAAAATCCCTGTCCGCCTGACCACATCCTGTCTTTAGTTGACTTAGCGAAATAAGACACGGTGCAGTTGAATTACACCAAGTGTTACTTAATGAATAAAGTTTTACTTATGAAAGTATTACTTAGAAGAAGAAACGGTGCAGTTGGCCCATAGTGTAATAGAGAAGGTGTGCTTCCACGGAAGACGAATTTTCGTCATGCTCTGCGCACTTTCCAAAACGCCGCCATATTGCCAATCATATGTTTAATGTTTTGAATGACTGTAATAACTATAACCCACACAACCAAATGTTACTTGTTATAATCGTTCATTTTCGTAATAAACTGTGAACTCTGAACATTGGAACATTAAGTGAGTGTCTTTATTGTTAAATGAAGATTTTGTTTCTCGTTTTCGTTTCAAATTCAGTTATTTGTCAAAGCGTTTGATTTCGCGCGTTATCCTCGGATTGGCTGATTTTTCAAAATGGCGGCGTTTTGGAAGTTCTTTTTTGATGGATCGTGCGCGGTAACACACCTTGTTTTCTATCACACCATGAAATGGACTATAGTAGTGCAAAAAATTGTATATACACCAGGGTCACAGATTATTAAGAGAACAGATACGAAAGCTTGACAGAGAACAGTAAAAAGAGAGAGAGATGGGTGGACATACCCATTTAAATGCCCATCGTCTTATGTCGACTCCGTTCGGGCTGCTTCGCGAAATTTGTCAACAGGGTTGTCAATTTGCAGTGTGATAGTTATACAGATACAAATATTCGATAATTACTTGTTTTAAATCAATTTTATTAACATTAACAATTAAAAATATCATAATGTATAAAAATCATACCATAAATATATACTTTTTTCACAAACCACATCCTTGGCAACCATGCACAATAACGGTGACGGCTAACCTCACATAACATAATCAAAACGTCAAAACATGCTCAAAATCACTTGTAATCTGCAATGTGCTCAAAATTCATAACGCCATTTCTCAGGGTTCAAAGCGACCTGGAAAACCTGGAGAACCTGGAAAAGTCAGGGAATCTAAAGATGGTCAGGGAAAAGTCAGGGAAAACATCATTTTCAACAGAAATAACCAAAATGTCAGGGAAATTTTTCCCCTACCTGGAATAGTATATTTCCTAACTAGTGCGGAAATTAATTTTCCGCACGAGTTAGGAACGCTATTTTTTCTAAGAGAGTGCGGAACATGTACTTTGTCGGTGGATAATATTTTGCTAGTTATTTTTCCCCGCATTTCCGTTGATTATTCTAAATACCCTTCAGCCAAGGCTGTCGATTTCCAACCTCCCAATCTTTTTCTCCACTATCTGCCAATATGGTAGCCGAAGACCGCCGAAAACTGTGGCCCGTATATAATTCGTGGTGACGCGTTCTCCTAAATTTGGTATTATCAATATAGTTACTTTGTTACTTTGTGACAAATGTGTATACTTTATTTTTGATATTTTGTGGCACTTTCTAAACTAAAATGAGTGCGGAAAAGTGAACTTTTCCACACGCAAGTAGAATAAATAATTATTGATCTTTCCCCTTCAAGTTTAGATAAAATTATTGATCGTTCCCCATAAACTTTAACCATTCTTTTATTATTTTTTATACCCATGCAATTAAAAGAGATAGCTAACTCGGACATGATACTAAAGGTTTCTTAAGTAGAACTAGTAAGATTTTGTAAAGAATGTCAAAAATTTCTTGTATCAGCAGTAAAAAATGCATAGAATATAATTTGGCAAAGTATATTACCTGTTTTGACCCAAGAATATTTGTGGATTCTGTACAAATTGCAAATAAATTGATTCAATACTTTAACGAGAAACATAATAACGAGTAGGCAAGCAGAAAAAAGTTTCTGTCAATTTAAAAAATTTGCATCTGATGAACATTTTCTAGGAGGAGCTAAAAATTACTACTACAATAAAAAAATGACTCACAGAACATATAAAGACTTTCTCGAAAAATGAAATAAAAATAACCGGGTTAAAAAGAGAAAAAGTGAAGCTGAGAGTAAATTCTATAATTTGGAAATTGAAAAGAGAAAAATCGGAAACGAATCAAATACTAGCTTGTCTTTAATAAACACTGAAATTAATGACCTAAGACAAACGTTAAGTACTATCGTTTCCTAATTTTTCTAATGTATTGGCCAATCTGCAGGGAATACTTTGCTGTTGCCCTGTAGATTTTGTGATGCGAATTTGGGGTTTTTTGTTCTGAAGTTTTATTTATTTATTTGTATATTTTTATGTTAAATTTTTTATTTGTTCAATATTTTTGTGTGTTTATTCCTTTCAGATTTTTTGTTCAAATCTTGTTTATAAAAATGAGACATATGTATTGGTTTTTTCAAACGTGATGCTTCTTCCCGGTGCACTATGGGTTTGAATGAAAATAACTTTTTTAGTGTGAGTGTGTGGGGAGGAGGGGGTAAGCTTAGAAAGAATTTTATTTGCCACAGACTTACTTCTTTAGTGGATACCTAAAAGTGTCTTGGAAAAAAAATTGTGGGTCAGGGAAAACCTGGAAAAGTCAGGGAATTTTATTTTGTAAAATGACTATGAACCCTGTTTCTGTTTGCTTCATTGTTTGAAGGTGTTCAATCGGCGATATTAATTGTGTTATTCGACTAATCAATTTTCGTTGTGGTAATATTAACTATAATAACATAGTGGTATAAATTATTATTCTTATAAAATGGATAAACATCACGGCGGAGTGTATTGTTCACACAGAGACTGTCCAAATAAATTTTATTCGGAAAGAAAAATAAAGTTCTTTCGATTTCCAAGGGATGAGAGTATATAATTTAATATCCCGGCCTATGATAGAAGAAATTTTGAAGTTTTTGATATTAACTTTGGTCAGGGCCGGAGCTTGAGTTGGAAAGGCCCCGGGGCAAAAGACAATTTGGGGCCCATATTAAAATCAATTGTTATGATGATATCGTATAAATATTAAGTAAGAGCGACAGTTTTCTGTTAATGACGATATTTATTGTTCACAACTTGTAGAAACAGTATTATAATCTGCAGACAATATCCTACATGTAGAATGTTTGCAAATGCTCTTATGACATTTTGTTACAAACGCAGAAACTTAAAACTAAGAACACTTTTTTCTAGATTTTATAGAAGAAAATTTGTTTATTGCCTTATTAAAGTCAATCTTGCGCGCTCTTTGATTTTCAATGGACAGTAGTGCTAAATTACTAAGTCTATTTTGTCCCGTTGAGGTACGCAAGTAATTTTTGATTAACTTTAATTTAGAGAAAGTCCGTTCAGCTTTCGCAGTAGTGATAGGGACAGTTAGAAACATCAGAAGTGCTGTGCACACATCTGGATAACTGGACGACATTGACGCATTTTGAATTATCAAGAAACGGGCTAGCTCTTTGACATCTTTCCTTGAATTGATTTCGTTTGAAAATGTTGACCGTACAGAAAGCAACTGAGAGGAAAAGGAAGGTGACACATCATTCGAAAAGGTTTTGGAAAACAAATCAGCTTCTCGCTTCTCGCTCTGGGATGAATTTGTAAGATACTGAGGTTGCAGAATTTTATAAGATATAAGATTTTGTTTTTGTATAAATTTTTTAAATATGTCTAGAAATATTTTTCCCTTTTTATTCTCTGCCAGGGGGCCCCTAAGGTCGGGGGCCCCGGGGCACCGACCGAATGCCCCATTGTAGATCCGGCCCTGACTTTGGTGCTACAAATTATTATCAAAATTATCCCTTGCATAGGTGTATATTCTATACCCTGTGAATTGAGAATTATTTGTACTTTGAAATTTGGTTGATTTTTGTAATTATTTGTGTTATCTAAAAACGTATTTATTAATTAATTTCCCAAGAGTAATGACTTCTTATAACGAATCATAGGAATGTACATATAGGTATTTAATAAATACATGAATATATTTTCGATTGTGATTATTGTTTTAATTCATAGCGCAGTTTTGAAGATTTAGTGGAAACTTCCAAAAAAACTAGATCCGGCACTAGAAATTGTTATTGTCACTGGGTCAACAGTGCAATTTGGTAAGAAAATATTTTAAACTGGCAACATCGCGGCCATACCGAGTTAAAGGTCCAAGGTCATTGACGACGGAGCTGAAAATCGTTTGATGTTTTACCGGGATTCGTATCTGTTCTCTTTATAATCTGTGCCACGGTGGTGAGGACATTTAAAAGCCTCGCACCTCATTCCGCTCGAGCCAAGCCCCTCGCGAATTAATTTTGGTACTCGGTCAATAATAATAGTCTTCACCACCTTGGTGTATAATATACTATTAAATTGTTTTCTGCAATGTATTGATGCTTCCAAAATATAAATTAATTCCTTATTAACGATATATTTTCAAAAATTTATGTTGAACAATAACAAGTCAATGGGAAATCTTGACTTGTTTTTTTAAAAATTTTGTCTGGAATGTCAGAATTTTCCAGCTGTTTGAGGAAAAATTAATTCACTTTTACTGACATTTCATGTTTTCTATTTATTGGAAATTGGAGTGGAATTATGATATTGGATTTCATTTATCAAATTAACTAGCTGCTTGGAATAACCGTCCAGACTCTGGAAAGTCATGTTAATATCCATTAAAACACCGTTCAAAGAAAGAAGTTTCGTTAGCGAGGGAGCACAATTTTCTTATCAGAACCGATTAACTTGGCTTCCGTCTTACATTCAGTAAATTAAATTTCCTGTAGATCAAACTCGCGAAAGAATACTTGATTTCATATTTTCAAAATATTTCGCCTTTAATTGAAGTTATCTCATTAGATTTTCATGAATTGGTTGATGAGAAATATATTATATATAGTTTATATTATAATAGCCTTCTTGGTGTGCGTCATCGTTTGTGACGTATATCCGGGTTTTCGGTAGGTATGTCATTTGTTTTACTTGCTATTTTGACATATTGCTAACCTCAAATTTCATAAATAAAATCATCAGAATCGTATTCAGCAAAATTCTAAGATGCTATGAAATTAATAATTACCAGCTTCTTTAAGAAGTTTCAAATTGCTGATGCTTTTCCGTGTATTTAGGCATATTTTTGTATGATTTGGATAATAACAATAAGATTAATATTTACTTTCCATTATTAATAATAACCGTAAACAACAAAGTACAGCCCTGACGAGAACTGTCAGTTGGCCATTAAAAAAAGACGTAAAACACTTTGCTGCTACGAAAGGTATGTCTGCATCCTATTTTGAATGGTGTAATTTCTTCCGATTGATAGGTCGCGTAATCTCAACATCAATTAATCAAATTTTTTAAGTCAAATATTAGGGTTAACGTTTGTAATACATTTAAACGGTTCATTATTGTGATATTTTGATTAGGATTAATCACAAACCTGCCTTTTTTTCCATTTTGTCCAATGTAAAGTGTTAGAAGGGCATTAATAAACGATAACGCACACCAAAAAGGTTTTTGTATGAACTCTATCAGAAAACAGACAAACCTATAGAGGTGAAAGTTTATAGGATGACCTTTTCCTTTGTTTGTGTATACAGCATTTGCGCTATTAGAGAAAGACAGCCTAAGCCTCCGACTTTTTATCTCTTAGATACTGATTCCGAGCTGTCTTGTTGCCCCTATCTGTAGTATCTCTATGATCCATTGCGTGGCGGAACGTGAATTATTAATACCTCGACAGAAGACTTTAACTTCTATAGGTTATTCTGAGTTTGTTTTGTGGCCTTGGAGCGCTTCCAGACGAGACACTTTGTGGCTGGCCAATAGAATCAAGATTCAAGACACTAAAAGTGTCCCGTGAAAAAGAACCTTCCACACGAGACACTTAAAGCGAAAAATATCAAGCTACTAAAAATACATTAATATGAATGGAAGCATTCACACGAGACACAGATAAGGAATACGTGTCCGGCCACTGAATCGAAGTGACTCTGCCACACTAGTATCCAGACACTGTGTCTGTATACGTAATACATGAACTTCAAATACACCGAGAAAAAGATTTATTTGTGACAATGAAAATCTTATTATGTTAAATGAATATGATTTTCCATATGGCCTAACTAATATTTAATTTGTCCTTAAGAAAGGATTTGTTTCAAGTTCGGAAAGTAATATTGTTGATGAATAAAAACATATTCATTGTCATCAATAAAATGAGTTATCTATCGAAAATTACATTTATTCTTGTAAAAATGTATCATATTTGTCTCAAACCACATTTATTGAGGTATAATGACAAAATAGTTATATTAATCTTTGAAAGCATTTAAATTAAATAAAGCAGTTTTCCAATAACAAATACCTATTTTATTTTATTTTATTTTTTTTGGTAAGCTATATTGTTTTATATTAAAAAAAATTACTTTATGGCAGTATGACATTTCTTTTTCATGAAAAAATGTATTGTATCGGTAAAATATATTTCTTTACCGTGAAAAAGTATATTGTCTGGGTTAACGATATGTTTTTTATTCATAAAAAATGTATCTTCCCAGCAAATCATATTTTTTTGTTGGAAGCAATGTTCCTTCTTCAAGAAAACTATTAATTTTCACTAAAATTCAAAATATTTATCATAACCGAACCATAATTTTCATAAAAATTATATTGCCTTATATAGTAGAAAAATATATTTCCCTAAAAAACCGAATTATTTATGGTATTGTTTTTTGTTTATGGAAGTTACCTACATGCACTATTCAATACACTGAGCTTTTGAAATGTTTCTAAATATTTAGAAATATCATATTAAAAGTTCACGGTGTATTAAGCAGTACGGGTTACTTAGGAAAATATATTTTTCACAAATATTTGCCTAAGCCGTTTTCAGACTATGCCGAACAACAATAAAGTTGACTTCCCTTTTGTATGTGTGGACTAGTCGATCGAATTGGTCGATAGTTAGTCTGGACACGGATTAAAATTACAGTATTTTTATGATAAACATGTTTAAATCTAATAAAAATTAATGGTCTCTATTTATGCATAAAACTGTTAAGTAGGAAGGCAGGATAGGAATAAAAAACTTGCTGCTGAATATTTTGATCTATTAAAAAGAAAACTATACATTTTTAAAATAGATACCATACATTTATAAAATGGAAACCACACATTGTTAAAATTAAACATACCTACATGATCTAAAACATAACCAACAATGGTATCCACAAGATAGCCTTGTCTATCCTTAAGTGTGCTCATTAATGCTTTCCCATAGTACTTTTTTGGAGTTCTTGGAGTAGATCTGACAGGTTTAATTGAGAAATGTGTATGTTTGAGGTACATTTCGCTTGCTTGTTACTTCTACCTACTAGAATATAATTGTCATTTATTTCCTTACCTTCAAAGATACCTCACAATTCTTGTAATCGCCATGAGTTCAACAATTCATTCATTCTATTATTAAACTTATATTTGTTTAGAGCACTTTAACCACATACTTCACAAAAACAAAATAATTAGTAAAATTGCAAAAACTGATCTAATTTCACATGCAGACTGACGCCAAACGTATACAGGTGGTGACCGTTACTGAATAATAGGGAAGGGAAGAAATATGTGATTTGTAGCAAATAAGTTTTTTTTCTCGTAACAATAAATGTACAATTATACTGAAATACTTATTTTCTCGGTATAAAGTAGATCTTATTTGGGGCTAATAATCTATAGGCTTATTTAAAAAATGTAAATTTCTGTCAAAACTTTCAAATGATTTACTATGAATATTTAGTTTGTTGTTTTAAAGTGATGGAATATTATTGAAGATGTTAGGTTTTTTTCTGGGTAATGAAAACAATTTTTACCCAAATAGCATCGTTATATTTCATAACAAAATATTATATTGAGCTTTGTAAACTTTTATAGTTTCTGAAGAACAATTGTATGAAGGTGTGCATAAAGGAGAACAAATTTTTTTACATTAAAGAAATTACACTCGAATAAATCATTTTTTTATTTTAAAATTCCCCAATATTTTCACGTTAATATGGCTTCCTAATAATAAATAAGCAATGTTATTTTTAAACAAAGGGGGGTCAAACAAATCAGTTTATTTGTCTATAAATAACTCTTCTCTCGGTGTAGTACGTTCAAACGCGACACGCGTTTCCAAGTGTTTACTTCAATGTTTGGATGACCAATGAATATTTAAAAAAATATTTGTGTTGAATGGAATCAGACACACGTGTATGACGTGTACGGCTAGTGTCGCGTGTGAAAGGTTCTTTTTTACGGGACACTTTTTGTGCCTTGAATCTTGATTCTAGTGTCCGGCCACTAAGTGTTTCGTCTGAAAGCGCTCTTAGCTGCCTTGCCTATTCCGACAACTCGATTACAACTAGCGTTTCAGGTGGATGGGTTTGAAACCTCATTTTCTCTAGATATTTCCTATGACCTTTCACTTCTATAGATTAGTCTGTTTTGTGATCTATATATGGATTGAGCCACTAGCACATGGAGACTATATAAGGAGACCGAACTCCATGTATTTCAATTTTTG
>CAJUYH010003818.1:0-13804 GCA_910591685.1 Galerucella tenella | reverse complement strand
TTCGATATAAATATCATCATCAGAATGACAGAAGTAACTTCTGTCATTCTGATGATGATATTTATATCGAAACAATTGTCAATTTACTTGCAATTTACCTATTTTTTCAAATATATTGTGGAGTCATTTAAAAACAGTTAGTTTCATTTAAAACCATATGATGAGTAGATTCCACGAAGTGAGGGTTTATACAGTTAACTCAGTCTAAACTTTTATTCGAACAATATTTAACAATGTCAAATTTATAAATTAAAATGTCAGGTGGTGGTATGATGTTCATGGATTAATTCACGTACAGGCTCTTGAACATTTGATTCGTACATAAATACGTTCACGTACTAATCAAAAGGTGGTTGTTGGAGCAAACCTTTAGTTAACCAGTTGGTGACCGTCCAAAATGTTATGTTACTACAACCTTTTGAAGTTAATCAATGGTTAACTATAACAATGGTTTAACCTGCCGAGTTACAACACACCCTGAGTGGTCAAAGTACAACAAACTCGTTTGATATATTTAGGAGCGCTTCTGTTCGTATCAAACCAGATTTATGAGACTAGCGTCTCTTTCGGTCATTGCAAATCACCCCCAGAAAATGCGTTCAAATAAACAACCATTAGGAAATTAAAACCACATATCAACTAATCTTTCCAACGTGATTAGTATTTTAAACGTAACCTAGTGATGATTTTATTTACTTTATTGTTAACCTACAAACTTACATCTTTTATTTGTAGTTTGCGTTTCCGGATATCCTGTATTTAAAAAAATTCTAATAAATCTCAAGAGTGCTTACCTGTAATAATTTAATACTTGTGCAAAAACTCCCGGATGCCTATCGAAAAAATACTCGTTAAGTATTGGATCGTAATTGGCTAAAGCTTCTGTAAGCCTCGAAAGTCGAGTGGCAGGAATCTTCTTGAGCGTAGCTTTATATGTTTCGTGTCTAATACCTCCGACGTTCAAAACGACGCGATTTTCCGCGTCCATGTTGCCGACGTTCATTTCTGCAATAAAACCAAAAAAGAAAAAATCGTATTAGTTCCGTCGTAATCCAGAAAATTCGAACGTCAATAATACCGGACTATTACAATGTGAGGATAAGTCGTTAAAAGGGGTGAATATTTGAAGAGGGTGAGTAAAAAAATAATTTGGAAGGAAAAAACGAGGGAAGGAAAAGCCAGGATAATGTGGAACGTGCAAAAGTGAATGATATATTTTGTACCTCAACGTCTCTAAATAGATTCGAATTTTGTTAAAAGGCTCAGACTGAAAGCGAATAAGTTAGATCGGGTTATTATACTACATTTTCCTACGCTGATTTTGTTGGCTTTATCAATTATTTCAAAAGTTTTGGGGTCCACAAAGGCAAGTTTGTAATAATTTGTTGATTTCATTTAGAAACGTTTCTGAATAAGTGACTCAAGTTTATAATGTCTCTGTGCCGCAGGGTATAATTTAAATGGACCTAACGAAGTTTGTGTTACAATCTGCCAGACGTCTTCTCTACGTAGGTACGCTAACCCAAAGTTTTTATCAGTTTCGGAATTAATTTATCATTTTCACTGATTTAGGTTATATTATAAATTAAATTAATGGAGTAGACTACGTTATTTTTTTTGTATGGTTGTTATTAGTTTAAAATTGGCCTTGAATTTCATTAAATTCTTGAAATTAACAGGGTTTGGACAAAAATGATATTTCTTTCTCAGGCACTAAGACTTTTCCAGATGATAAATTAATTCTTATACAAAATATAACTCAACAGACTATATTGAGTACGCCTTCGTCACTTCAATTTTTGCTTTGTAAATTAGTTATTGAGTATTTTTGATACTTGAAACTGAACCAGGCATAGAGAACCGTTTTGGTGAATTTTCGACTCAACAAATAACAAAAAATAGGCGAAAATAAATCCGCAATCCACAAACAAACCTGAAGCGTCAATATAGAGATTGGATTAGATTAGATTAGAATAGGGTACACGCATACATCATATTTTGCTTAGATATTAATTTATAATACACATAGATTCAAAAGTTTTGCATCACCCTAAATCTCCGAGAAACAAAATTTTTTCATTATAAATGGATCAGAGATTAATCAAATAATTAGTTTCAATAAATAAAACGTGTATATTTGTCAAAAGTTTTTATTATCCAATAATAAACTTGCTTTAAACATAAAAAGTATTCTTAGAAATTAAATAAATTGAATACAAATTGATTCTTTTTAAAGAAAAGGTTAAGTGAGAACCTGCATGAGAACTTTTAATAAAGAGTATTTCCACCTCTAGAATGTATGCAAGCTTGAAGTCGCCTGCCCATGCTGTTTATCAAATTATTGATATACTGTTGAGGAATATTTCGCCATTCTTCTTGGGCCGCATGAACAAGCTCTTGTACACCCCTGGGTGGATCTCCGCGTGCTGCCACTGCCCTGGCAAGCATGTTCTATGGGATTTATGTCAGGAGATAGGGCAGGCCAGTTCAAACAATTGATCCCTTCAGTTTCAAGATACTCATTTACACCTCTGGTCCGATGAGGTCGGGCGTTATCGTCCATAAAAACGAAGAAATTGCCAACAGCTGCGCGAAATAGTCTCACGTGAGGATGTAGAATCTCTCTGAGATACCTATCACCAGTCATCGTTCCCTCCACATGAATTAATTCTGTTCGATCATTTAACATGATACCAGCCCAAAACATAGCACTTCCTCCACTGAAGGGCGGCACTGGGCGAGCATGGGTAAGCTGAGCAGCTCTCGTTGGGTCTCGCCACGCACGTATTCGATGGCTATCTTGTACCAAACAAATCCTTGTCTCGTCGGAAAAAAACACCGAATTCCAAAATTTTTCAGACAAGGCCGCGTGTTCTTGAGCCCACTGTAGTCGGCGAACTCTGTGCTCAGGTTGTAGTCTGGGCACTCTTATTGGTCGGCGACACCTCAAACCTGTCGCAAGTATTTGTCTTCGTAATGTCGAGATCGATACTTGAACTCCCAGTGCTGGTATTGCCATGGTCGGGCTTCTTTGGATAGTTAAGTGGATATAGCGGTTCTGCCGCTGATTAGTAACACGCCTTCTACCGCTTCTAGTTCTATCACGAAGAGAATTGGTCTGGAGATACCGGTTCCATACACGAGACACATCACTTTGCCAAACGCCAACTATGTTTGCCACGAACCTTTGAGAATGACCTTCTTCAACTGAAGCCAATATTCTTGCACGGTCAATCTCACTTATGACTTGACGTTTCATGTTTGCACTTAAAATCGTAAAAATTAAATGCCTTGAATGTTAAAATGATCGCACTAAAAATGTTATCCTGCAAAAAAATCTGTAAACATCTGTATATTGCAAAAAATATGGAACACATTGAAATGGTAAACATTGATAAACAAGCCAACAAAAAATTGTTAGCGCAAAAAAATTCCTTTGCATCCGAAGAAGGTGATACAAAACTTTTGAATCTATGTGTAGGTAAAGTTAATATCAAAAATTACTAGTAATAGGAAATAAACCAATTGCCATTGGAAATTACTTCAAAATTTTGAAATAAAATTTTAATTTCAATGCACTTTCCGACCAACAGCCGAGAATTTCCGAACGCTACCGATGATACGTGTGATATCATAAATATCTCATGTTTGTTTACTTTTGTCAATACGGCCGGTATTGCATTAGGTTCTGTGTAGTTCTGTAGTGTTTATATTGTATTTTAATCAACTATTAATTGCTTCATCGACGTGAAAATATCATTTTTAAGACCATTACGTGTTTGTGTGTGCTTTTTTTATTTATAAAAGTCAACGTAAAGTGGAAAGTGACATAAATAATTGATATTTCCGAGGATATTTTAAAACTTTTAGAAGAAAATATTTTATTTACTAGTTCAGTGTTCAGTAACGATTCTTCCATATTTTGTGAGTAAAGATATGGCTAGCGAAGGTTTTGTAAAAGCACAAACTGATAACTTGCCCAAAGTAGACTCATTATTATGGTGCCGAATTTATTAAGTCAAACAGCTGCTTTGATGCAGAGAAAATAAGAGGAGTTAAAGCATTATCGTAAGTACGATTTGAACTATGTATTATATATAATATATACCAACCCTATTTCGATGTGTGGTCGTGAGAAAATAATGTTTTAGTGGTTGATTCCTAGACGTATAGGTACATAACCTCAAACTATTAAAGAATAAAAATTACCAGCATAGAAGTAGGTACTTACATTAAAATGGTCTTCACAAACAAAAGTAGTAGTATTTGTCGAAATATCGTCTTTGTTTCGACGCATAGCTTGCAACCATAATGCCCTTCTCTTAAGTGTATTTTTGCTTGCGCCACCAGGTAAAGTAATAAATATTTTGTTTTAATAGACGTTGTTTTAATAGACGTTGATTACACTATGAAACAATGCAATACTTGGAATCCAAAGCTTTTTTTCGGCTTTTTCCATTTTTAAAGCTTTCAGAAACAAATTAGGTCACAAGAACTCAGAGCGTGATACACGAATAAGAACGTAGACAAATGACGTCACTGCATGGGGCAGCCATCTTTATGACGTAAAGCGCGTTTTGGCGGACTTTCAAATTTTATGATTTTTAAAGTCGTTTTAAAAGTAAAGTTCATATTTTTTTGGAAAAATAAGCATGCAAGGTGTTAGGAGACCTGATAAAGCGTCAATTACCACCAATAGCAAAATTTATGCTTTTACCCTATTGGAGTGGCTTTTTGTCCTATCCCACTGGGACCTTTGCAGATCTATTGTGGTCCTCCGCCTATTCAGAGCTCGATATCTAGCTTTAGTCTTTTTATTAGACTTAATAGCATGGATACCGCCTCCCTTACGTAGCTCTCTGCCCTCAGTTTTTCTTCTCCGAATAAGTGAAACCGCACCCTTGCTAGGCCTTCGCACTCACAGAGTATGTGCTCCGTGGTTTCGTCTGCTTCCTGGCAGAACCTGCATAGGCTGACATCTGCCAGGCCAATTGTGTGTGTATGTTTCCTCAGCCTACAATGCTCGGTCAGCATTCCCACAATCATCTTCGTCGTTCCTCGAATTTGACATAGTAGGTGTGACAGTTTGGCCGAAGGGCTTTTAAGGAATAATTTTGCGTGCCTTTGTCCTGGGGTTTCATACCACCTGCGCAACTCCTGGCTGTTTATCTATTTACTTAGGCATTTAGCAATTCCACAGGAAGGTTCTGGCCCTATCATGACCTCCGCTGCTCCCTTATTTATCGGCCTTTTCATTGCCTTTTATTCCTTGGTGACCTGGTACCCAGGCTAGGGTTACTCTATTAAGATTACCCAGTCTGTTGAGGGCCTTGCGACACTCCCACACCAGATTTGATGTTATCCTATATGAGCGTATCGCCTTAAGTGCTGCTTGGCTGTCGGAGTAGATGACGATTCTTTGGTTGTCCACCTCCTGTCTCATCAACTCTTCTGCACAGCATTGCACCGCCATTACCTCTGTCTGAAAGACAGTAGCATATTTCCCTGGACTTAAAGAGATCGTGATCTTCTTTTGTACCCCATATAGAGACATCTTTTATTAAACCCTGCCTCCAAATTGAACAAGAAAATCTTAGCTACTTCTGCATTGATAAGAAAAATTAAAATGTGAATACCAGAGAAGAAAACTTTGAAATCAGTACACCAAACCAAACAATTTTCTTATTCTCATTGTCAGTAAATGTCTGAAGAATATTCATGTTAATTCAATGATATCTCGGGTTTTTTATTTTTTATTTGTAGTTTTTCATGGTTTATTATTGAATTATTCGGGGCCCTGGGCTGGAGCCCATTGGGTCCATACATAGACTCAGCCCTGCACAAGTATAGTGTAGACTTGTTTATGCGTACAATTATGGATGTAGGAACAGTTGAAATTCTAGAGTTTATATTACAATATCCTTCTTGGTGTGTGTCATCGATTGTTAATGTCTCTCTAACACATTACGTTGGAAGAAATGGAAAAAACGCAGGTCTGTGATTAATCCTAGTCAAAATAGCACAATAATAAGCCGTTTAAATGTATTACCAACGTTAACCCTAATCTTTGACCTAAAAAATTTTATTGGTTTATGTTTAGATTACGCGCAAGCGCGACCTTCCAGTCGGGAGAAATTACATCATTAAAAATAGGATGCAGACGTAACTTACGTAGCGGCAATGTGTCTTATTTCTTTTTCTAATGTCCCACTGACAGTTCTGGTCAGGTCTGTACTTTGTTGTTTACGGTCAATTATTATTTATAGATAATGAATATTAATCTGATTGTTATATTTATTTCAATAACACAAAATATGCTCAGATACACGGAAAAACATCAGTATTTTGAAAGTTCCCAAGTATTTTCAGTTAGAAAAAGAAGCTGGTGATTAATAATTCCTTAGCTTTTTGGCTGAATACGATCCTGATGATTTTATTAATCAAATTTAAGGTTAGCTATGTGACAAATTAGCAAATAAAATTAACGACATACCCAAAAACCGGATATACGCCACAAACAATGACGCACACCAAGAAGGGTATTTTATGAACTATACCACGATACACTTACTCACGGTATGCTGATTTCTACTCCAAATTGCGTCCGAACCGCGCAGTTACGTCACGCGGGAACCAGAAATTTACACCCACCTCTCACCAGTCTTTCGATTCATTGTGTTTTCAAGCAATACGAGGTGTTGTTAGCTTTAATTTCAATTTTACTTGAGTTGATTCGTTTATTTGGAATTTTATTACCCACAAATTTTACACCTTAAGGGATATTCTCTCCGAAAATAAGTTGAACATAATTTATAACTCGCTTGCAGAATCGGTTTTAAGATATTGCATTATTGCATGGGGTGGGACTTTTAATACAACACTTAAGATTTTAAAGACAGTTCAAAACACCTTACTTAGAATTATATTTAAAAAAACAAGACTATACTCAAGAAAAAAGCTATATGAGGAAACTGAAATATTTAATATTAAGACACTTTATATCTATAACTGCATTCTAAACGTATATAACAATCCCAACAAATTTAACTACAAAGAAAAAAAATTAACACGGTCTTTAGCAAATATGGATCTACATGACCCGTATTTTAAAAAAACTGTAACTCAAAGATCGTTTTTTTTCTTCGGTCCAAAATTTTATAACCTAAATACGAAAATAATTAATTATTCTCCGCTGGGTGTTATGCTTCCTCTGCTTTACCCTACATCAAAACTAAAGTTGAAAACACCAACCTTTTATTACATATACAATAAATAAGATATCTTAAAACTTAGTCCAGTGCAAAACAGACAAATTTTTGTCTAGGCACGGACTGAGTTGGGGGATATTAAATGAAATGAAGTAAATTGTGAAATTACTGTATTTATAATGAATAAACTGAAAACTAAAACTGAAACTAATTTACTGTTATTAGTGATATTTATTACTGTTTTATAATAAAAGGCTATTTTTGTTTTGTAACGATTAAGGGAAATTAATAGGAAAATCAGTTTTCAAAACTGCCAGAGAAAACTGGACAAGAGTATTTAAAAATTAACAAATTTCAATAAATGATTCTAAATATAAGCTTTTTCTACTCCTATACTATGAATTATTAATTAAATGCCAATTTTCAGTTTCATAATGATACTCATTATAACACTGGTTTTCATCATGAAACTGAAAAATTGACCAATAGGAATCTAGATTTTTAAATAACCAAGGAGGCAGACCTGTAGAATGTCGAGAAAAGACCAAAATAAATGTCGAGCACCAGACCAAAAATACTTAATGACCAATGTAAATACATAATATTTAAACTTATTAATTTTTGTTTACAATAATTTATTACTAATTTTGTATAACAGTAACATACCTATATACGTTTTATACATATTAGTTTAATGTGGTCCCGTAGGGTGGTTCGAGACCCGGTTTGTGCATTTTTTTAAATATTTTTTTTCGTAGAAAAAATAGCGTATGCAAGTTTCATGTAATGGATATTAATACCCTCGCATTAACCATACGAAACTCGCCTTTGGCTCGTTTCATATCCCAGTGACACCTTTGTTAAGGAGTCTTGTATAATAAATAAAATATAATGGTAGAAATATGAAATATAAAATATTTATGATATAATGGTGTGTTTTAATTTTGCCCACCAATAAAATATTTCTGTTTCAAATCTTTTTAAAATGTGGAAAATATATATCACCTACATATATCTACACGTTTTGTACATTGTTAACTCCCAGCATCATTGTACTTACCAAAAAAAGATAGCTAAGTTACTGATAATGAAGTAATATTTCATATTATATCTGAAAAACCATGGCGCGTTTAAATAATCATTCACAAAGTGGAAATATGCATGAAAATTAAACACAAACAGAGTATTTCCCATATATTTAGCATTGTACATCACCGATTGAGATTCCCACATGCAGTCGACTACATGCGCAAGAACATACCGTGTGTATCGTGAACTATACTAATTTTCAGTGTAATTTGATAATTATAAATGAAAAAAAAAATTCAGTTACCAACTTCAGAGCTCTATAGCTCGTTAACGAAGAACACCAGGAAAAAAATTTAATGAAACTTTATAATTATTTTTGGTCTCTTTTTCATCTCCAAATTTTTTGTTACGAAATCCTGGGATGTCCTATACAAAAGCACAAGGAAATCAATTTCCAGATCGTTTTTCAAAAAAACTAAGCGAGTTTATGTACTTCTTTTGTAAAGTCAATTACAATTCGCGATTTCTTTTTCAAATCAAGTCCGCCTAGGGTTTCGAATCAATCAAATTACTCAAGTAAACAAGCAATTTGTTTAAAAAAAAGGTACGCTACGTTAATATATTTTTCCCGATAAAAATGTTATTTGAAGAATACACGAGACTTGTTTTCATAAACAAGGCTTTGTTCGTGAAAAGATAATGATGTTGTTTGTAAAAAAATCTTCCAATTAGTAACTATTTAATTGAAACGGAAAATGGAAAATTGAAAGTGGAAAAAAATTTAAACAAAGCTTAGTTTCATTAAAAAAATATGGGACGTGATGTCATTTAATTAAAAATGATTTTCATACTCAAAACAAAACAAAACAAAGAGTGGAATTTAAAATATCTATTAATGATTTTGTTCGCTGTCATTGAGATAAGGTGTATAATAGAGATGATGAATGAATCACTGAATTAATTATACAGTGCTATTCAAAAGTCCCCTCCCCCCCTCGTATCTTTTGAAAAGCTACACTTACATTAATAAAATTTGGAGGGTGAAGATAAAGTGTTGTAAACTTCTCTACGAATGGTAACAGGTGACGTAATAGTAATAGATGACGTCACAATGCCACTATGGCCAATAATTTTAAATAGAACTTTATGGCAAGTGATAAATCTCGTTTGAATATTAATTTTGTTTGGGTTTAAACTAATTTTGACGGATATATTAAATAAATACCAGAATTATTGAAATTATTTTTTTAAATTTTATTAATCAAAATTAACAATGGATTCCTATAGCAAGTGTTCGAAATGTGCTCCGTCTACTTCCTAACAGTAATACATCCTATTAGTAAACTCTTGTCGTACTCGTTCGAATGTGTCAGCTGAAATTGCATTGCATTCTTCAATAATTCTTTCGTTCAAAACGCCAATGCTATCTGGTGCCGTAGTATAAACCTTGGATTCCAAGTACCCCCATAGAAAAAAATCTAATGGTGTCAGATCTGGGGACCGAGATGGTCATTCTATAGGACCTCGCCGGCCGATCCATCTACCTCGATATTTTTCATCCAGGTAACTTTTTACTGCACCATAACAATGTGCAGGAGCACCATCCTGTTGAAATGTTATTTCCAGATGGCCAAATTCATCTGGATTATCTTCCAGAATTTCAAGAATTAACAGCTCAATTGCATTTTGTAACATCTCCAGATACACTTCACCGCTTAAATTTGAATTTAGGAAAACAGGACCAACTATGTGGTTTCCCAAAATACCTGCCCAAAACATTGACTTTTTCTGGAAATTGGATATGTTGTTCACGAAAGGTGTGAGGATTTGTGTCACTCCAATACCTTACATTTTGTGTATTCACATCTCCATTGAGGCAAAAAGTACTTTCGTCACTAAAACAAATTGTTTTTGAGTAATTTGGGTTTTGACTAATTTTATTTGTCATACATTCACAGAATTCGAGTCTTCTGTCGGGGTCGTCATCCGAAAAGGTGGTGCTCCATTTTCAACTTGTATGGATGAAATTTATTTTCAGCCAACACTCTCTGTACTGTACTTTTACTTACTTCACAGATAGATGCAACTTTAGTTGAAGAGGAAGTAGGGTTTACTATCATTTCAGCAACTATATCAATTTTTTTATCATCACTAAATGTTGGTCGACCAGATCGTTTGGCATCTTAAACACTACCTGTTGCTTCAAACTTGTGAAGAAGCTTCCTCAAATAAGTTCTCGAGATAGGGCGATCTGGGTATCTATCATTAAATAAACGTTCCGCTTCATGGAGATTCTTTCCAGATTCACCAATTATTAAGATAGCTGCTACTTTGTCGGCTTGAGTACGTACTCTTGCGAGTCGCAGTGGAGTGCCTTATAGACACACTCACCACAAACCTAACCTAACCTAACGTACCATTTTGCCTATGTAAACTCTCAAACGTCTCGTTAAACAATAATAAAATTAAATATTCATGCCATTTAGGAAAACTTTGCAAAGCAACAGTTACTATTAAGTTAAAAACGTCAATTTTTTGACAACGAACCAGAGGCGGACTGAAAAATCAATATTTAAATGTGAAATAATAATTTTGGTATTTATTTAATTAATCCGTCAAAATTAGTTTAAACCCAAACAAAATTAATATGGCTATGTAGCCAACGTCAATGCCTTTCAAACAAGATATCACTTGCCATAAGGTCCTATTTAAAATTATTGGCCAGAGTGGCACTGTGGGGAGGGGGGGGACTTTTGAATAGCACTGTATAAAATACAAAGAGATCATGAAGAAATTAGTCAATTCAATGATTAAAACCTACACTACTTCAAGTAATAGATTTCAAGCTACTGACGCTAAAAGAAAAAAAGAGCTGTCGTCTTTGCAGCTCCTAGCGAAGATGGTGGCGATTGCTTTACCGGTGGTGAACCTTTGAAAGACATGAATAGTTTGACTTGAGCAGGAATAAAAAAACTATGTTCTCTTGACATTGACCTCGCCCTTGCCGTGGAAATATTTGCCTTGAAATTGTCTGCTGCAGAGCAACCAAAAAGATGATAGTAAGATGAGAATATATTCAAGTTTTGCATTCATAGTAGAAATGTGAAAAATATGATTCAATTCTAGTATTTAAAAGATTGAATTTCTTAAGGTAAAGGTGAAAAACCTTGGAGAAGCCGACTAATGGAATATCAAATCTGAACCGGGGCCAGATAAGAAAAGAGGGTTTACCCACCGCTCTGAGTACCATGTAGCACATACATACAACCGGCATTCATAGAAAGGAAGAGAAGAGAAGAGAAGGAGAACAAGAGGAGGAAACTTTATCTTGTGAAGCACTATCTCATTGGAGTTGGAATTGGAACATCCAAGGAAGGATTTCTCCAAGTAGGACCTAGTGAAAAGACGGTTGTGCCTGATAAGGGCTACTGCTCTCTTCACGTAAACGGTACAGTCAAGAGCACGAAAAGCCTGAGGGCTGAGGTGCCGATGCCTCTACGTCTCTGACTAAATTAAACTCTGACTAAACTAAACAAAGGTAATATTGGAAGTGGCGTTAATGTGGAGTGGATACTGCGTTATGTCATTTCAAGGCGATAATCGTAAAAAGCCAAGTGGAATGTTACCCTTAAATAGATAGATATTTCGAGTCTTAATAAAACATTTTGGTTCGACGTTTAATATAAGTGTCAATCTACCCCGATTTGATTCCAAAGGGCCTCTTGCGGTCGAACACTTTTCCCGTTTTTTTTTCAACAGCCCGTTTTCTCTAATATTGTTCCCAATAAAGGAGAATGTCTTACGTGTAAGAAAGCAGAAGCTCTATAAGTTGAGTAAAATAAGTGATTGGCGAAAGAGATACTTTAAGGGAAAAAGCCTTGTCGTTACGATCTTTTTATGGATCTTGTTCAGAACTTATGGAAACAATCTTAACCGTAATTACATTTTCTTGACAAGTGGCTGTTCGTTAAGACCATTAAGTTGCTTTTAAGGTATTCGCTTCGTTCGTTTTATATTATTTTTTTACTGAAATCTGAACGCACAAATACACTGCCGAACAAAAAATTTGGGTCATCATACTCATCATAAATAAATTGCAAATAATTTAAAAAAAAGAATGTTAAGGTTTTTTTCCTTTCTTATTTCATCGCTCTATTTCTGTAACTCAGGCTAGCCAGCGACGCTCACCACTAACCGGAAGCTCTCCGAACCCACCCGGTGGTAGTGATCTTTATTGAATCAATATCAATGGATATGGAACCTCGCTCTTACGTCTCATACGTCTGTACGGGCTCTGCGAAGGTGTTTTCCCAGTGGTAACCCTTCCAAGTACTAACAGAGACTTTCCACTTCAGTACTATGTCGACGCCCAGCCGTAGGTACTCGTAAAGTGTTGAAAGCATTCATAGTTGACGTCTGTCACATTTGTTGATACATGGTAGAGGAGAACGTGAAACCATCAGCATTGTAACAATCTATGTGCTGTACAAAATTTTTTTGTTGATGTCAAACTTGTGGAAAAGAATATCTGCGATTTTGCTGCAAAAAGAGTTTCAATGGGCTGGAGGTACTAATGTTAGTAAATTGACAGTTGAAAAAAGGCTTCATGGACTGCTACAGTGCCAGCAGTATCCAGCCAGCTTTAAATAGTAAGATTTTATTCTGCTCGAAATTTCTGGGCACGGAACGATGATAGTTGGAGCAAGGGATGTCGACCAGTATGGAGAAGATCTGAATGTAGTGATGGGTCTGGTTTGGTTTTTGGCGGCTTTTGATAGATGATGGCTCTCTAACAGCTCTCAGATACATAACGGAGATTTTGGAATATCGTGGTATGTCTTTCATGGTCACTATGGACGAGCTAGGTTTTTTCTTAATATCTTGATGGAGTCGAAATTACGTGTTCCAATTGCCCAGCAATACCCAGTAACCCGAAGGCATACACTAACTCTATCTCAGTGTCATAATGTGCGAAGCAAGGGCTGCTCTAACGCAACTGGAAAAAGCATCAGACCATGACGTGGCACATTGGAGAGGACACACAGAAATAAGGCACGTGGATGACGACATCTTTAAAATTCCAACAGATCACATGACCACCAGATATATCTTTCGCAAGAACTTCGGGATTGTTATCAAATATCGAAAAGAGCTTGAGGAAGAGAAAGCATCACCACTCAGGAGAGCGAATGAGCTGATCTGGAGTCAGGCATATACAGCAGATCGAGCAAATATGAAGGAATCGTCTCGCTTGGTGAATACGCCTCTCTCCAAGCCTCTCTCTCTCAAGCAAATAACATGAAAGCCTACAACAACAGGCATATCAGGATGTACAGTGACAGTCAAGCTGCCCCTAAGGCACTTCAGAGCTTTAAGGTAACATCTCGGCTGGTATGGGAATGTGGCGAAGAACTCAGAAGACTGGCGACTCGGAACAGTGTAACACTGAAATGGGTCCCAGGTAACAAAGGAATCGCTGGCAATGAAATAGCTGACGAACTGGCAAGAACGGTATCGTCATCCCTGATGAACGGACTCGAACCAGCTGAGGGGCATTACCAGATGCT
>CAJUYH010003817.1:0-30261 GCA_910591685.1 Galerucella tenella | reverse complement strand
TAATCAGTTCGTAATTTGTAAAGAAAAGTTACTTGGACGAAGTTTCCCAAAGAAATGTCGCTAAGAGAAGCAGCTTCTGCTAATTCAAAAAGTGGAGGGTAAGGCTATACACGTTGTAAGTGCAAAAGGAAGTGTTCCACGACTAAATGCAGCTGCAAGGAACTTTTGTGCAATTCGAAGTGCCACGGTAGTTTAAGTTGTTGCAATAAATAAGATATTGTTCTTATTTTTTATATTCCATTTTATATTTTTATGTTCTACCTACTGTTTGTTTTGAGTTCAACAAAGTCCTTTTCCCATATTATTTCAATAAATGAAGACCTATGGATTTTTTTCAAAAAAAAAAAAAATTCTTTTTAACATACACCATGAGCGCATCCTGAATGTCGACAATCGCCGGTGTAAGCTGGAAATAATGAAATCTCAACAATATTTCGGACATACGTCAAGCAACGTTGTGAATGTTGACAACGGTGGATACCGTTGTATCTCGAAATTCACCAGATTTCGGTCTTTCACGGTAACAGATACAAAGCAACCGGCTACAGGGCTACAAAATAATAACAGTTATTTGGAGCGCTTTCAGATTGGACGCTTTGTGGCCGGCTACACTAGTGTCTGAAAACAATCGCGCGGCTGAAAAAACATTTATAGCTTCATTCGGGTTCATTCAATTACTGTTCTAAGACTGTCCGGAGTTTGCGCATTCGAAATTGGCTTGTTCGGGTTTTAATAGGATGGTTCTGACATCCGCAGCTTGGCGTTCGGGTTTATTTTAGAGCAGTTCTTGGACGGTTCGAAAACCGTCTAATCCAGTCCCCAGACTCGAGCTAGGACGATTTTCGGATTATTTTTTACGCAAGCTCAAATCATTTGAAAAAAGGAGAAAAGTGGGAACTATTTTGAAAATTCGCAGAGGTTTGTTTATTGAGTGTTGTTTTTTTTGGATTTTTACTTTTTAAATTTAATATTTAACAAATAGATGCTAATGATTTTATGGAAATATTTGAACATAGTTCATCATCATCAACTGAAGACGATGTTCTTCTTGATGTGATCAATAATCTCATAATACCGGAAGTCTCACAGGATCATAAAATGAAGAGTTATCATCAATTGTCAATTTGATTAGGTTAGTTCAGTTCTATAGACAATGCGGGATGTTCGGGTTTTTTCAAACTTTGATCAATTTTAAACGGTCCGAAAATAGTTCTTAGGACTTTATGAAGTACGCAACTAGTTCTGCGCAATTCCAGATTGGTTTACGGACTGTCCAGAAACAAAAACCCGAATAAAGCTTATACGCGCGAGTCTTTTCAGACACTAGTAGCCGGCCACAAATTGTCTCGTCATAAAGCGATCGATTAACGATCCATATCTTCTAATGCGTGAAAGGCAGACGTTAATAAGATTGTAGGTTACTTGAATAATATTCTTCACCAATGTTAACCAAACACAAAATCTTGGTGGGACAAAAACGACCCAGCAACGATTCTAGGTATATCGCATATTATTTTATTTACTTTCATTTTCATTGAAAGGAGAACATATTCAATTTGACAAATAAAACAAATTATAGAAACTGAAAAAGTTTCGCGGTCTTGAGAAGAGCTATGGCGCTACTAGTGTTAAATGGAATTTTTTTTGGCTAATAAATATATACAAATCGTTGAGCTTAAGCCCATTTGCGTTAAGTTTAACTATCTTTGGGAATTGAGAATTATTATTATATTAGGGACAGATATTATTTATTGCGAAGAAGTTGTGTCATAATATAAATTTGATGCCTTTTGCTCCGAAAAATGTGAAGTTGATTTCAAAAGAGAGGCGGTTGTTTTAACATTCATGTCATGAATGTTGGAAGTATCCTTTTGAAAATTCAAAGCATCAAGTGTTTCAGCTCCATTTTTCAATATAAATTCGTTTCACAGAATCAGAGGGTGAATTTTTTTAAATAAATTTCCTATGAAGGCTTGCTTATTTTAATTGCGTAAATACCAAAAACCAAAAACTCATATACCAACTGTTATTTCACTACTGAATTGATACATCCAAAATCAACAATATAATCAACTCAGTTTAATCAAAAGAAAAAATTATATTAATACCTAATTCAAGGCTCTGCTTGAAGCTATCAGTAATCCAACAACTAGCTCGAGACTGGTAGAAAACTGTAAAGAATCTATTAACATGGAAGCAAGAGACAACAAAGTGCTGGCACATGAGGGGATTACAGGTGATGAAATGGCAGACCAGTTATCTGAAGAAGGTTTTGTGGATCACAGAGGATTACATAAGAGGGGAAATCGAGAGCAGGCGAAGAATTTAATGAATAAGGTAGACCAGGAACTCTCATCCAGGCTGTTGAAACTCGGAAAGAGATATTTGAAAACGCAGTTACCATCCTGTTGACTAGACACTATACCCTGAGGAAGCATCTGCACAAAATGGTCAAGGTTATTGAACCTATATGGAAAAATGTGAACACCAACTCACATACTCTGTGAAAACTTCCAAAACTAGTGGCCAATATAGAAAACATGAAGCTTCAATTCGATATACATGAATGGAAGACGTAGTCGGCTATTTTATGTATCTAGATTTCGAGTATCTTTCAAAACACAACTATTGTAGGCCACATGTTTTTGTTTGCGCAAACAATGACTTTTGCTTGCTCTGCTTGCTTGCTTTTGTTTGTTTAGCCAGCAAGGTCGGGTCATGGAAAATTGATCTTTCAGGGTTAGGTCCTCAAGGGTATACAATAATGCCAAATGTTGACTTGAATGAAGTAAGTATATCAATAATCCTCAAAACAATTACATTAGCATAGCAATAATTATTGCTTGACTATCGAAACTATAGCTTCGTACCTAAATGTAGGTAAATTTTGTATGTCAGCATTATCATTGTCAACATTCAACAATGCGTGCCAATAACTGCCTACATGCAATCATTCATACGTTTGGGATGTGCTCAACAGCCCAGGCACTTGAACTGAATCTTCGTACCATTACCCATGTTATCTACCTACTTCCATTCCAGAGGCTTCGTGTCTTCTATAGAGGACACCAGTTTAATAAGTTGTGATGGTTGTGTTATTTTCACTCCAAAATCCTTCCGTCTGAGTCCTTGTGAGTTCTCACAGAAGCAGAATGTGTGAGTAAGTATATCATCGTAGAGTTCACATTTTCTTCACATAGGTTCAATAACTTTGCCCATCCTGTGCAAATGCTTCCTCAAGGTACAGTGTACAGTCACCAGATCGGTAACTAATTATGTAATTCGTAGGGTGTGGTGATTATGGTTTTCGTACAACGCTGCCAGAGCTTGAAAAATCCCATAACAAATTTGGAAAAGTGTTCATCTTTCAATATTCATACATTGAAAAAATAATGCTTATAAAAAAAAGGTAGAACGTGTCGCGGGACACACGGTAGGAACTTTAGTTCCTATTAAGCTAAAATTATGTAATACATCTGACGTTATAGACAAACAATTTGCATATTCTTTGGTGGTTGAGTAGTAAGCACACCAGACTCTCACGCGGTAAACCCGGGTTCGATTCCCCGCGAGGAATTTTTTTTATTGTTAATTTTATTTTTAAATAATCATTCTGCTTGATATTAATAACGACAACAGATAGACGTTTGAAATATTTAGCAGAATATTCATTATTATAGATAATGGTACGGTACCCTCCATGAGGGAGTCCGACTGGCAACATCTACTTATAACAGCATCGTATATTTAAAAAAGGAAACCGTATCACTATACAAATTGGTCATTCGTTTACCACAAAATTAGTGGAAACATAAAATTGAATTGTTAAATTTTTAATTTGAATTTATATTACAGTTTATAGAAATTTTAATTTTCTAGATTTTTTCCTAAGTGGGTCGTAGAAAAAATATGCTGCTCGACTCGTGTGGATTGTCCATATCGCACTTGAACGATTGAGCACTCCGCCTACGGCGTCGTGCTCCATCTTCGTCCTCCTGCGATATGGCCATCATATCCACACTAGTTGCACAAACTACAATTTCTTTCAAAATATGCCCTTTTACATTTAAAAACTACCTGCCAAATATCAAATCAATTTATCCATCCATTTTAAAGTTATCGAATTAAAACATTCAAGTTTTCAAAATTTCAACACCCTGTATTTCGAAAAGTAGCTAGACCCCTTAATCGCGCAAAAAAAATTATGGAAATAATAGTAGAAATTAATCCGAACAAATTCAAGTAGATCACTAGCACTGCGAATACCAGCTTTGCATAGAATTTCAATATAGCATCGGTGGTTCAGTGGTTAGAATGCTCGCATTGCACGCGGGCGGCCCGGGTTCAAATCCGGGTAGGGGCATATTTATTATTATGAATCGCTGCTTCGTAAACGAGAGAGAGACCAAGGAGGCACAAGCACGCAAAAGCAAGGCACATAACGAAGCAATGTAACATAACGTAGCGTAACGTAACGCGTAACGGTCAGATCTTTTGCGTCGCGACCCCTGGACGTCTATTCCTGAACAATGAGCGGCATAGATTTAAGGCGAATGATCACATGAGGCGATCGTCGTTATATTCTTGGCCCGTGATCCGATATAATTGATCTCATGAAAATCATACGCTCCGGATCGCATGGTCCGAAATAGAGGAGCAGAGTCGAATGAATTGGCGGTTGCCTAGTAAAGAGGTTTTTAATGGAAATTTGTATATATTTGTATATAATTACTATTTCTCTATACATCCCGTAATTATTCTGTCAGTTCTCTGTTTCTTTGAATTTTAAATTCATGTGCATAGAGTTGAAAAAAATACTTGGTCGTGAGTTTTGGTGGTTTTACTGATTTTCAGTGTTTTTAATCGGTGTTTTATTATGGACATGGAGAACTATTATTTTTGGCACGTTATGATGGAGGATTTACGGGAGGCAGAGGAGGAAGTACGAATTGACGAAGATAGGGGCTCCAGATAATTATATGACCATCGCTTGGAAGCATGCCGTTTGTGGCGGCACTTCTTTTGTAAGGAGTGAAACGCGACTGACTCATTTTTATTCAATTTTAATACCATTTTTTATTATTGGTAATTTAACATAGCCTAACAAATATAAAAAGTAATTAATGACAGAAAATTATGACAACCGTACCAAAAAAGAGGCTAAAAATAACTAAAAAGTAGATCTTTTGTATCAAATAATGCTAGCAACAACGCAATAATTTTGAGCGTTCACATGTAGGTTCAAGAATTAGTCGATTTCGACCGTGGGAGTCGATAGATCGCACGGGATAGATCCCATCGTACGAGAGAAGCACCGGATCTTATGATTTTCAAGAATAGCTACCCTGGTCGCTCAAACATAACCTGGCGTAAAGAACTAAAGTTCCAAAAACCGAAGGGAACAAGCACATTCAAGAATTAACGTTTAATCAAATTGTTGATATTGTTGATAATAAAATGTTCTTTTTCTAATTAGCGCATTAGCTTTTCCATAGTTAAACGTGGCAATATCGAATGTTTCCGACTGCATTCCTTTCACGGCTTGAGATAAACTTGCCAAAGTATAGCTGGTTTGCCATTACCTTCCCTGCAATCTCCTCATGTGCAACCCATATTAGAGACACTTTGTTATCTCTTGCTAGCATTCTAAGGGATTCTTTACAGTTTTTTACCAGTTTAGACCTAGTTGCTGGATTGCTGATAACTTCAAGCAGAGCCTGGCAGTCAGTGCTAATTTTTTACCGGTATATCCTCTTCTGATGTTTTCATCAATTAATTGCCTACCCGCACACATTCCAATATTGATATATGTATACCTAGCTAATTATTGAATAAAATATATTTATCGCCAGATGTCAGTAAAGCCTCCAATTATCAGATTGATTTCCGGAAGTAAACAAACAGTTTACCTTCCTTTACTAAATGTGGCAGGTAAAGTATTTTGACTTTGACATTACTCAAAAATCATCATCTGTCAGTGTCACGCTTCTCCCTATTACGGCTCGATAATAGTTTTATCGAGATTTATTTATATCAAATTATTGTTGGAACTCCTTTGACTCCAGGAATTAAATTTTATAATGCTTCAGGGTGTAGCTTCAATTCAAATATAACAAATGATAAGTAGATTTGTTCTATATTTGCTGTTTACTTTGTCATGATAAAATACAATGAAATATACCTCAGTTTTTTATAATCTGAATTCTGTGTAGTTGGCGATAAATTTTTGTATGCACCACGTCAGTAAAGTGTCTTTATCGGACTCGTCCGATGAAGAATCACTTTACTGCCTTGGTACATAAATAACTATTACATAATATTATACTTATTACATTTAAAATGTGAACATTGAATACAACTATGGGAGCGTCTGGTTTAATAAGAATAAGTTGAGAAACAGTATGACATCAGTTATGATCGATGAAGCGTTTACGATGTTTTAAAATCCAACTGATCTGGAAATGTTTGTTGTGCAACAAGTTTAATCAACAAAATATTTTTATTCTCTTTCAATAAACATTATTATGTTTGTTATTCAACCATTTGCTAATAATTGAACAAATACAACTCTGTAACATCAACATTATTTAGTTCAATGTTAAACGATTACACTAATTGAACTCGTATACTGATTTGTTGTTTATATAAGAGGCAGCAACAGTAGCGACGATGCCATCGCTTTTACTTCCGCTTCCAACTTCCAACAACCCTGAAATCCATTCCTTAACTTCCGTTTCTATTTCCCTTCCGTTTCCGTAGCCGTTATCCTCCATGAACCGTCCTGCTAATTTCGCTTTTAATTTTTGATAGAACATACCAAAAATTGTTGTTATTTCAAATTCATTTTATGAACAGAAATCCTGATTATTCGACTTAATGCGCAATGATTGGATTTCTATTAAAAGGCTTCACCAACAGTGTATGGTATTTACGAATATTGCAGAGATTGAGATTAAAAACATTTTCTTCATTTCCAATCACAATTTACCTTGACAATATCCTTCCTCAGTTCTCATAACCTAATATTAGGAGCTGTGGTAGATACATAATTTAATATAATGAAGATATCACTCAGTGGTGTTCTATGTATTTATAAAAAGTATAAGTAATGTTTTTATATAATATGTCGGCACAAATGAAGGAAACCGGAAGCGTTATGGTTAATCGGCCACAATCGAGCATTAACTTAATTTCACTTCATTTCATTCATTCGTGAGTACCTTATTAAAAGATTTTCTCATACACTTACGGTTACTGATAACTTTAAAATGAAAGCATTTTCTGGTAGAGGTAGTGAGAACAATAATCACAATCTGTTGATTATTTTTTTATATATTCAAATATTGAAAAATTGAAATTACAAATTCAATGATATAGTCCAGTAACTGAAGGGGCAAACCTATCAATATATTTGTCCAATAATTTTTTTTGCTTGATTTGTAGGTCTTGACAGGTACTTCAAAGGAAGAAAAAGTTCTCCAAGATTGCCCCTTGGCTAAGGACCCAAAATGGCCCCTAACGCTCCCAAAAAACGGTTACCCGCCATTATCCCCCTAAATATGCAATTTGGACAATTTTTGTTCAGGTAAAAAGTGAAGGTCGTTAAATTATCTACAAAAATATTGCTGATCATTTTTTTCGAGAATTCAATAGTTTTCGAGATAATCGCATCCAAACGTCCCCTCGCTTACGCGGCTGCACACCTCTAGAAATGCTACCGTCTATAAAATTAACTTGTGAACCGGCGGACAAATTCTTCCAGAACTCGGTCAAAAATTAATATTTTTCGATGATTTAAAGTTCATTGTAATGGGAATATCCGTAGGTATAATATGTGTACCTTAAACCCCGTTCTCGCCCGTCGAGGACATTGCAAAAAGTGGCCAATGTTATTTTTCCCCAATATTTTGGCCTCTTCCATCAAATCATTGACATTTTATTTATTTTAAATGGTTTATTATCCCTTGTTTTTTCAAATGGGGTTTGGGGAGGTCCTGAATGTTCCTAGAAATTTTTTTTCAGTATCTTTGTGGCGTTTCAATAAAAAGTTTATTTATTTATTTGCATTTTTCAGTCGTTTTCACAAATCTTGTAAACAAGCGAAAATAAAGAATTATTCATTCAATTATTTTGTTATTAAATGCACACCATTTGAAAGCTTACTATATTTACTCTCTGAACCAATATTTCTATTCGGAATACAATGCACTTATTTTCCAGGGACCGGGAAAATTGGTAGCACGGGTGAAAACCGGCCTTTTTTTTCAAATGCTTTTTGTTCTCCGCTGTTAATTTTTTGATAATTAATACCCACACTGAATTAAAGCTTATATTCTGACCTTTCCATCCATATAACTTGTTCCCCATATTAGAGCGCCGTTCATTTATGTTTATTATTCTGTTGAACGCCTGTCAGTGTGAGTGCAAGATATCATCATGCGTGTCAAGTAGCATTTCATCGATTAGGTGAAAAAGTTACTCAAGGGCCGAAAAAGAAAGGGCGTCCTCAAGATGAAGAAATCACAATGCAGATCAACAGAATTGCAAGACTATATCCGGCAAACTGATGATGAGGCGTATGACCAGGTGGAATTAACAAAAGTTGCAGGTACGGTGCATTTCCATCATTAATGTGCATTTGCTGGTGAATCTTTCTCGTCAAAACAAGCAGACGCTGTTGTTTGCCTGGGCGTTGACTGGTGCTAGACGTTCTGCATGTGCATCATAATAACAAAGCCTTCTTGCAGAAGGTCCCCCGGTAGCCTTGGGACGCTGGCAAAGGCTCTTGTAAGGTTGAGATTAATACACGGCTCTTTGTGATGCATAAACAAATAATAATGCCTTCTTATTTAGATGCACAAGATCCACCAGCGTCTGATCTCTATCCGCAAAGACCCTTTGTCAGAGTCCCAAAGTTGCTGGTGGATCTTGTGCATCAACACAGGAAGGCATTATTATTTGCTCGCACGTAGACAAGAGCCAAATATTGATCTCATCCCTACAAGCGCCTTTGCCAGTGTCGCTAAGTTGCTGCTAGACGATCTGCTTATGCGTCATAATAATAACTAGGTACTCTTGCAGAAGGTCCCCCAGCATCCTTGGGACGCTGTATTTCCGAGGCCCTCGAGCAGAAATTTAGTATGAAACCACCAAAAATATTCGGTGTAAGAATTTTGTTTTTTTCAAAGGTCATTTTCGCAAATAATACTCGTGTTGCGAAAAAAATTATGTTGACCATTTTTGTAGATAATTCAACGACCTTCATTTTTTATCTGAACAAAAATTGCGTATTTCGGGAGATATTGGCAGAAAACCGTTTTTTTTTTGGGACTTTAGGGGCCATTTTGGGCCCTTAGCTAAGGGGTAATCTTGGAGAACTTTTTCTCCCTTTTGAAGTACCTGTCAAGACCTACAAATCAAGCCAAAAAAAATTATTGGACAAATATATTGATAGGTTTGCCTATTTTCAGGTCTTCAGTTACTGGACTAATATGTGTGATAAAACTTCAAAAATAATTGAAAATTATTCAGATAGACATTTTCAAGAGAATAAGAATTGATAACTATGATAATTGTGAAACCTATTTATAGGAGGTTGTCATTTATATTTTTATGAGAGTGAATCACATAGCATTGTGCCACTGTATACCTAGAAGATTGCTTTAATAATCAACTAATATAGTGGCTGACGATCTCCTAAAGCAATGGCCAGTGTATTGCTTTGGTTCCGGCAGCAGAAAATATTTGTTAGCAATTTTACGTGATGTACTACCTGTTTCATATAATTTCCATTTCTGTAATTGATCAATTAAGGAAGTTCAATATCAAGACGACGCAAATTCATGTACTTTTGACATATGGTATAAAATGGATCTAGTACTTCAAATGAACGTTTCGTTTTAGTTTTAGAATCTGGCATATCAATTAACAAAGATTTCACCGTGTCCTGAATGTGTTGGATAGTTAAGCAGCCATTGATGCGCTGAGTTCTTTCGTAACAGTTTTAAAATTGTATGAAAACGCCTGGGAAAACTCAAGAATAAGAAAACATCGTTACCTTACTGTGAGTTCCAGAACATACTGAAATAGAATCGAATGAAATACTCTTTTGGGGGCTAGAACCATTTGGCACTATCAGCTCCAATCTAATATTGGAAGAAATAGGCAACGCCGACAAAAATTCGAAAGATCTAGTAGATAATTATAGATACTACAAATATCATTTTAATTTTAAAGTTCCTTCAACATTTCATGAAAACTCGACGCCTATGACTAACACATTTCGATTTAAGGTTTGCAAGATTCAATATTGAACGTTAAAAATTAATATTATTTTTCAAGTCTGTAAAGGACCTGGTTACCGACGTTACAACTAATTTCTGATTACATTGGGCTGGCTGCTTTCAGAGCTTCGTTGGTTGAAGAATTTTAACTTCAATGCAGCTTTATATTAAGATTTGCTCCCGGTTGGTTAAACATTATTAAAACGTAAAGTAGACTGAATTTCAGTAGACTGCATTCTAGTTTCAGGCTACTTTTGTTAAATAATAGATAAGTAAACGATATATATTGGAAATAGTATCTACGCAATCACTAAATTTGCAGGTATAAAATAAAATTGATATCTTTATATGAAAAGGTACACATGAAATGAAATTGGAAGTGCCAGTTTTTTTAACAAACGCCCAGTTTTTCAAATGGGAAGTATGGGCTTATGATATTATATCGTTTGACATTTGCTACAGCACACTTGGAATGGGCCACAGGCGCATGATAATTATCACAATGTGGAATGAAACCGAAATAAATACAATAGGCAATTGAGTCCTCCAGGTGTAAATGAGAAATTATGACTAATAATTTTCGTTCGGCTTTACTCTTCTGGTGGATATTTTATTTATTAACAGCTGACACGTTGACAATTTATTGTTTTGTCATGACTATTTCACTAAAGTAAATTGATAACTGACGAAATTTGAAGGTTTTGAGTTGGCAGTTTTTTGTCTTGTCGCGGCAATTTTTTGACGTTTAATATATCAAATCTATGTGTATAAAATGCTATCACTATGTGATAAAATTCAATATTAAATCTCTGTTAGTGGTTTCTAAGGAAACTAAGTTGTTTATTTATTTATTTAACTGTCTAAAAATTATTAAAACTGTTTCAAAAATTTAAATAAGTATTATTAACATGAATAATACAAAATTTGGAGATAATTCAATAAATAAAATAGAGAGTACAATTAAGCAAAGTATACCGCGAAACACAATGAAGACAAAAAAGTCTGCGTGGGAACAGTTTAGGATGTCTCTGGACGCACGTATTTATACGTTAGAAAAGGATACTTCTGAACAAGTTATAGCAAAAATTCTTGAAGATTATTGCTTTAACATGAAAAAAAGAGATGGAACTGATTATACTGAAGCTAGTGTGAAAACACTTTGGAATACGACTGCTCAAATGTTTCAGGAAAAATATTTTCTAGATTTTGACATCAAAATTGATCCATTTAAATATATTACCTTTAAATTTGCTAGATTGGCCAGGAATACAGAACGAAAAAAGCTTCAGGCTGAACCTGAAACCAGAAAAAGAAGTTCTAACGCGTTTACCAAAGAAGAATTAATGGAAATGGTAGAAAGCTATTCTGAAGATAGTTCTGATGGGTTACAAAAAAAGTTTTTTCATTTATGTTCGTTCGAATTCGCATGGCGTGGAAATGAAGCTGCTAATTGTGATATTAATTACTTTAAAAAGGAATATGATAATAAAGGTGATTTTACTGGCAGGGTAGAACATAATCCAATATTTTCCAAAACGACACAAGGAGGATCAAAAGCTTTATCTGGCAGTAAGTGGCTGGTAAGGGATAATGCTAACAACAATTTGGGTCCCGTTCGTTTATTTTCAAAAATTATTTAAAAAAGAGAATCCAATCCTTATCTAACAACAACAAGATTATTTTTAACTGTACAACCAAATTGGGAGAAAGGAATATGGTACAAAAATTCACCATTGGGAATTAATACAATTTCGAAGTGGACGAAAATATCGGCAGAATCAATTGGTATAGACACAAAAAAATAAAAATAACCAATCATTCACATAGAGCTTCTGCAATATCTGCATTAGCAAAAGAAGGAGTTGGTGAACAAGAAGTAATTAAGCTTACAGGACATTCATCTGCCCGTTCTTTGAAACCATATTTACAATTAAATGAAGAACACCATTTCTAACCTACAAGTTTTTAAATGTAAAATGGGTTTATATAAGGAAAAACTTCAAATTTAATAAAATTCAGCTTCTCTTTTAAGTGAGACTACAAAATATTTTCTTGCTTCCGCCCCCCTCAAATTTGCGCCCTGGGCCCGGGCCCATTCGCAAAAGAGGTCTTGTGGTAACCAGAATGAGTACAATAGTTATTTATGTAACTAGTGTGTAAAGTAGCCTTTTTTTTGACGAATGTGAATATTGCCGAAGGCGAATGCGACAATCACATGAGTCGAAAAAAAGGTCTTTACACACGAATTGCATACAATATTTTTTCTACTAGCGAATATTTAATTGAAATACAAAAGTTTAATAGTAATTTTCTTTACGCACTAGTGCGTAAAGAAACATACTTTACGCACTAGTGCGTAAAGTAAGTTAAATTTTTCTTTAGAAGAGTCTTTTTATAATAATCTAAAATAACATCATAGTTTTATAAAAATATTCAATTCCTAAATATAAAATACAATTGCTTACTCTAGGTATAGTCGGAAGATCTCAATTTAAATTTTAAATGTCAGATTCAATTCACAAAGAAATGTCAGTCACTCACCGCCAACTTATACCTATTTACCGTATTATTTCCAGTACTCAATAATTATTTAACAATAATTATTAGGTTACTTTACCGAATTCTATTGGTTTCTATCTCCAATTTATGAAAAAAACTTAGATTTAATATCTGTTTATTATACCTATATTTTTATAAGACTAGATATCTATAACTACATACATATTGGAATTTTTTCTTCACGCACTAGTGCGTAAAGTAAAACTCTTTACGCACTAGTGCGTAAAATAAAGTTTTACGCACTCGAAAATGTGTCTAAAGTACGTACTTTACACACGGTAGTAGAAAAAAACATATTTGATCAATTTTTAGATATTAGATGGATAGTCCACCATCAGTCTTTGACGTGTCTGGAAGTTTTTTCTAATAAAATTTTCAATTTATTTTCTTGTAAAATCGATCTACATAACTCAAGCATATTTTTTTAGTTTACGCTGGCGTTTTGACTAGATAAATACAGAAATGCAAGTCTGGCATTTTTGTTATTGACGCCACTGTGCGTCAGACCGGCACCAACAAACTTGATTAAAAAAATTTTCTCTACAGGTATAAGAAAAACAATAAACTTTATAATTGTGTATTTTGCCATATTCCGATTATCTGCAATAAAATTCGTCATTCAATAGGATATTTACTTGATTCCATAATTTATTTCAACCCTGCATATGAAGTTGTTATTGAAAGAGGCTTACAAAGTAAATGTTTGCTCGTTTTTTCATAAGACTTGACAGCATTCGACCACAAAGAAGAATATGATCAAATAATGAAGATTAATGTCCGTTATTACGTTTCATCCTGTAAGAAGATCCCATTAAACTTTTTATTATATGGATCACTGTTGTCATGGTCAAATGAAATCCACAATTTCTACTACAAGACAATACTTTCGAAGTGTATGGCTTTAGACGACTCGTATTTTTATTACATTTAAAGTATGATTGATTGTACCGATTCACATTTTAAAAATTATATTTGATAAGCTGGAGGGCAACATAATATTATTATACTTGGATGAATCACCAAACTTTGAGACAAAAGTTTTATAGTTTGGAAAGTTTGATTTTGTTAAATTTCTTGACTTTTGAAGGGACAAAAACCTGGAAGATTAATGTGGATTGATGAGCAATGCTAATTGAATATAGTTTTGAAAGGAAAAAAATAGAATGATTGATTCTTTTTTAAACAGAGAAAAAGCCAAATATCTGAATAAAAACATCAACTTATGCGTGGATGAGAATGTTACAGAAACTGGTACACCAATATTCCAGTTGGACCGAATACCATTTCTACGTGGACAGCAAATACTGCGTACCAGCTTAGATTTACAAACAGTGGAAATGACCAATCATCTATCAAGAGCTCCTGCTAATCTGCTCTGGCAAAAAGTAGAGTTGGTGAAGAATAGTTTTATATTAATATAGTTCATGTAATAACCAGAAATAGTGATTTGAAAAGACTTACACCACTAAGAGTTACCAGATTAGCCAAAAATTTGTCAGGCGCGCATGAAAAAATCCTTATTGGCAGACTCCTAACGAAAACCAAACACATGAACACCAAAAATGGGGCGGAAAGTATTGGTTAGTAACCCAAAGGGCGCAAAATTCATAAAGCCACCGTCTGTTGTTAATACGGCCAGTATTTTTCATTAATTGAGTCAAATTAAAAAAACAATTCCAGAGTGTGGAGAGAATATTTTTACCTATGACCACCGTCGAGAACACTATTTTGCAAATGAGTTATAATACGCAAAATTGACAATTCCCCGAAGCAACAAAGGTTGTGGGGAAGGTGGCATAAGGGATTGCCAAAGTCACCTACAGCACATTGTCATTCTGGTTATCTATGGTCAGTGGTATCTAAACAATAGACCCGCAAAACAGTCCGTGCTAGGCAACTGCTTCTTATTTATTGTCAAACTGTTGAACCAAGATTTTACACTCGACATGCAAGCATTTGCACCTAGCTCTCCTCATCCTTAATCAGCTAACAGAACACATCGAACTTACCCTAGGGAACTTGGTGAATCGTTCAAGTATACAACAAATAATAATGGTCCTAATGCAGATCCTTGAGGAGCTCATTTCGACATGGGAATTGATTTTGATTCAGCATAATCGGAAGCATTTATTCGGAAAAGATGGGGGAGCTATTTACTCGCTGCTGTACCTGATACATCCCATATAATTTTTCTCACACATTGTATATAATCGTAAATTTCTCTTCAACATACATTGTTCTAGTCGAAAATAGCTATTTGTATTACTAGGGAGGAAAGTGCCACTTTTCCTCCCACAGGATGTAGTTTACTGTAGTAAACATCCAAGGGAGGAAAAGGCACTTTACTCCCATGTGATACATATGATTTTCCTCCTACCCACCTTTTTTTGAAAATTTATTTACGACACAAATAGGTAACGAATATAATTAAGAACACAAGAATTATTTATTAAAAAAATGTATCAATATACGTTATACAATTAAGTACATAGTATTGTTTAACTATATTTTAGAATTATTTATGTTAATATTGAATGTGCAGTTTTGAGCAGCACTTATATGAACACAATTGGAAGAAGATAGGGTTTGAACAGGAGCTTAAGTATTTGGAATATTTTCGCTCAGCACATTGTAATGGTGGTAACTTCTAGAAGTGCTTGGCTGATTTTAATCAAGTTCAGGTTCTACATTATTTCCCATAATGCTGTTTTAGAGCTAAAATATCCAGCGTTTACTAACAGAGATGCTGAAGTTCTACTGAAACTGGGCCCTGTGTAATGTTTGGCATTTGGAAGATTGAGATATTTTGCAATTTTTTGTGGTATTTTGGATATACAATTTTTGCCAACCACTTGGTTTATACATTTGCCTGCTTTAAAGCATACCAACAATCGTTTATGCTCAGTTTTAGGACGTAGACAGATATACTTTTTAACGATTTGAACAAAATTTGGGCCGTTACCTGTTGTAGTATTGATAACGAAAGTTCGTTGTTTATACGTTTTTGAAGTGTGGATATTTATGACTGAAAGATTGTCTTTCTCTTCAATATTATCCATAGTCATTTTAATAAGCTCATCACATCGACATGCTCCTGAAATTCCAATAACAAGGACTACCTATGAATATTTTATATCAAAAATAAAATTATTTGCATGGGATTTTATTTCTTACCTTCATTAATGAAAAAACATCATTGGTGGCTTCCATTAAGAATGTATTTATTTCTTCTCTTGTAAAAGTTTTAGCTTTATTTGGTTTGTATCCGGCATTTTGACGTTTTAGAAATGCAATCAACTTTGGATATTTAATATCGACATTGTCCTCCATTCGTATCATTTGTATCATTGAATATTTAGACCAAAGTGTTGAAGCTTAATGATTTTCCTTGTAGTGAAAAATATGCCAGTAAAACATTCTCTGAATATTTATGTATCTTGTTGTCTTCAGCCCATTGCTTATATTGTGCATATTGTTTTTGATACCTGTCTTTAGATTTTTGTGGTAGTAGGGTTAATGACGCTATGTTAGCTTGTTCCTTAATATTAGGTGGTGTATTTGGAAATTCAAAATCACTTGAATCACCCTTCATTTTTCAAAAATTCAAAAATTAATGAATGTAGCAACTTTGCACCTCAAAAGTCAATCGCCGTGTTTACTGTCAGTGAGCCACAGCATACTATGATTTTCTTATTCTGAACTCAAAAAACGTATATCTAAGATTCCTGGAGTTGAAATTTGTATTGAAGAACTACCTTGAAGTAACATTAATGTTTGATTTTTCACCAAAAAACAGGTTATATAGGATGTTCTAGAAATTATCGCTTACAACTTACTTGAAATGAGAGGGAGGAAAAGTATGAGTTTCCTCCCTGATTTGAGGGAGGAGAGTGTGTACTTTCTATAGGGGTAGGAGGAAAAACTATTTTTGGAGTTATGACAAATTTTTAGTCGTGGATCTATATTAATTTCTAGGTTGAGTGTAGTTCTGGATCTGTAGTTATTGTTGAAATATTTCAAAAATTAACTAAATTACTCCTGAAAACACTCAACTTGTTTCCCATTCAACCAATTTAATGATTCGGAATATTCAAAAAGTGGCTAGCCCTGTATTCTGCGTAACAGCTAGCAGTAGAAAGGAGTATTCATAAATTTACCATCCATTTGCCAAAATGCTTGTCTGACAAGCACTCTTGAATTGATGTATAATTATCAATCGTGTGAATAGCTCTTTGTCAAGTGGAATCAATTGATGTTTACGATTGTATGATGAATTCAAAATTTCCAGTCTACCTTTTACCACAAATAAAACGGCTCTCAATATTATCGAACGAATTAATCGATTCAGGTTTTTGTTACGTTTCAATACCATTGAAAAAATATGTGTTTTATACGATTTTGGTTGAGTTGATACACTATGGTTTATTTAATCATTTTTTTAACGCAAAATGGCTCTTTTTGTGGACAAACTTTTCAATCGTCTGCATAAACCTCAAACGGCACAAAACACACGTATCAGCTTATTAGACTCGGAAAATATTTCGAATATTTCGATAGTGCACTTTTTTTTCCTATTTGAGTTTGTTGAAACAGACGAGAATTTCATTTAGAATGTAGATATGCCTTATTCAACTGATCACCAATCATTTTTCATCTCGGTTATTTTTGGATAACTTTTTTTTGGTGTCCCAAAAATATGGATCATAAATTATACCACATATTCTGTGCAGGAATCTGCCAGAGAGAAATTGGAACAGTAATTCATAAATTCTAAGCTGGATATACACTGCCATGAAGAGATCAATTATCAGTACACCGAGAAAAAGATTTATTTGTGACAATCAAAATCTTATTATGTCAAATGAATATGATTTTCCATATATGGCCTAACTGATATTTAATTTGTCGTTAAGAAAGGATTTGTTTCAAGTTCGGAAACTAATATTGTTGATGAGTGAAAACATATTCATTGTCATCAATAGAATGAGTTATCTATCAAAAATTACATTATATATTTTTGTGAAAATGTATCATATTTGTCTCAAGCAACATTTATTGAGGTATAATGACAAAATATTTATATTAATCTTTGCAAGCATTTAAATTAAATGAATAAATACTTATTTTTGCAAGCTAACTATATTGTTTCATTATAAAAAAATTACTTTATGGCAGAATGACATTTCTTTATCATGAAAAAATGTATTGTATCGGTAAAATATATTTCTTTACCATAAAAAAGTATATTGTCTGGGTTGACCATATGTTTTTTATTCGTAAAAAATGTATCTTCCCATCAAATTATATTTCTTTCTTGGCAATAAATGTTCCTTCTTCAAGAAAACTATCAATTTTTACTAAAATTCAACATATTTATCATAACCGAACCATAATTCTCATAATCTTCATATTGCCTTATAGTGAACAAATATATTTTTCCGCAAATCGCTAGGAAATTTTGACATTCCTGTCAAAATTTCTTGAAGAAAAAGTACTGTATGGAAATGATATTTCCGTACAGTTGTTAGTGTTCTACATAAATGATTGAAAACACATTGCTTATAAGGAATTAATTTATATTTTGAAAACATCAAGTCATTGCTGAATACATTTTTAAGATCAATTTGTTATATTTACAGTAATTTGACAGTTAGTACAATTATTGAACATTGGAGGAACACTCTTAGAACTATGAGAAACATTTTGGACAACATGCAGGGTGGTAGGGTCATTTTGTTGAATATTTTGTACTGTGAAAATTTTATTTGCCACCTCAACCTTATTGTTAAGCGATTCTTCGATATATCCTTCAGCAACGTTTGATGACTTCCATCCGCCATGCCTCTTTAAACTAGTTATGTCGGCACCAGAGTCAACCAATATTGTTGCAGAAGACCGACGAAAGCAGTGACCAGTATATTCTGTCGGATTTACCAAGTTCAAATAAGTAGCAACTATTTTGGGCATTTTTCTAAATTGATGAATTCCTACCACTTGTCTACAACCCTTTCCGCTTTGATATTTAAAGAAAAATCGGTCACTGTTCATATTTTCTGGTCTTAACGAAACATACTTTCGATAAACATTCAAGTAGATCTGATTAATTACAAATGATCTTGGTTTGTTGGTTTTCGAATCAGGTATGCTGATTAAAAGCTTAGATTCTAAGTCTTCTATATCGTGTACAGTCATTCGGACTAACTCATCCATTCTACAGGCCCCAGAAATACCAAATATTACAGCCACCTAAAAAATAAATAAAGCTATAATCTAAATAGAAATTAAAACCTTGTAAATTACCTTAAGCATTAAATTTTCTTTATCTGGAGCTTCCTGGATAGATTTTTCAATTTCTTCCTTCGTTAAAATCTTAGATTTCTTTGCCCTATAACCTTGAGCTTGCCGTTTCAATAAAGAACGAAGTTTTGAGTATGTAGATATATCTACATTGTGTTTAAGTGCAAGGGTTGACTTCAGCATTGAATAATTGGCCCATGATGTTGAAGATTTCATCTTTAAACAAAGGTCTAGGAAGTATGCCATTACAACATTTTCTGAGAAACAACTCGTATTTTTACTCATGCGATAATCCATAAAACGTCTGTATGCATTTTCGTACTTTTCTCTTGATTTCTTTGGCAATAATTCTAATGAAGCAGTATTCACTGCCTCAACCAGCTCTGGAGGAGTCCCAGGAATGGAAATTTCATCATCACTTATCATTTTACTTCCGAGAACACCAGCAATTAAATTTATAAGCGTCAAGTTTGACAATTCAACCTCAATACGTTTCCATAGTAACCCAAGTAATTCTATTAGGAATTTCAAAGCACCATTTATTTGGGAATAAAATTATCGCGTTTTTTTTCAAATCAATCAATATCTGTCGAATTTTAAACGATTTGCGGAAAAATAGTATGTTTACCTCGTAGGAAAAGCCACATTCCTGGACTCTGTGTTGCTAAGTCTCGGCTTGCGCCTCGACTTAGCAATCTTCACAGTCGTCCAGGAATTTTAAGCTTTTCCTACCCGGTAAACAATGTACTATTAACAAATATTTGTCTAAGCCGTTTCCAGACTATGTCGAACAACAAAGTTGACTTTCGTTTTGTATGTGTGGACTAGTCGATCGAATTGGTCGATGGTTAGTCTGGACACGAATTGAAATTACAGTATTTTCATGCAAACATGTTTAAATCTAATAAAAATTGATGGTCTTTATTTATGCATAAAACTGTTTAGTAGGAAAGCAGGATAGGAATAAAAAACTTGCTGCTGAATATTTTGATCTATTAAAAAGGAAACTATTCATTTTTGAAATAGATACCATACATTGTTGAAATTAAACATACCCACATAATCTAAAACATAACCAACAATGGTATTCACAAGATAGCCTTGTCTATCCTTGAGTGTGCTCATTAATGCTTTCTCCATAGTAGTTTTTTGAAGTTCTTGGAGTAGATCTGACAGGTTTTATTCAGAAATGTGTATGTTTGAGGTACATTTCAATTGTTTGTTACTTTTACCTACTTGAATATAATTGTCATTTATTTCCTTACCTTCAAAGATATCTTACAATTATTGTAATCGCCATGAGTTTAACAATTCATTCATTCTATTATTGAACTTATTTTTGTCCAGAGCACTTTAACCACATATACTTCACAAAAACAAAATAATTAGTAAAATTGCAAAAACTGATCTTATTTCACATGCAGACTGACGCCAAACGTATACAGGTGGTGACCGTTACTGAATAATAGGGAAGGGTGAGGTGAGAATCCTTTTTTCTCGTAACAATAAATGTACAATTATACTGAAATACTCATTTTTCCGGTATAAAGTAGATCTTATTTGAGGCTGATAATCTATAGGCTTATTTAAAAAATGTAAATTTCTGTCAAAACTTTCAAATGATTCACTATGAATATTTAATTTGTTGTTTTAAAGCGATGAAATATTATTGAAGATATTAGGTTTTTTTCTGTGTAATGAAAACAATTTTTACCCAAATAGCATTGTTATATTTTATAACAAAATATTATATTGTGCTTCGTAGACTTTCATAGTTTCTGAAGAACAGAAAATCTGAAAACCTGGGACATACCCAAGATGGTATGATGGAAAAGTACCTATAACTTTACAAAGAAATTCGTTACGGAATTGAGCTACAAGAAGAAATGGGATCCAAATACCAATGCGACGTCATCCAAGAAGTCAAAATGACGTAATGCTGGATTAGTATTATTATTTAAAGCAATTTTTTATACCTTTGTTGCTTTGTTTATTGCATCTTTGTTAATTTTCCAGGCCGATGAAGCATATTTCCCTCTTTTTCTCCTTTTCCACTCCATCCGAGAGCAATCCAGATACATGTTTTCAATCTCAAGTGCAGCGGGAGTTTATCCATTCATCGTTTCAATAAAACAACTCAAATTACGACCAGGCTTGGCTTCAAAAGCTGCTTTGTACTATTTTAAAATAGATTGTCACGCAAAAGGTTTCAAAGCTTTTTTCCTCACAAACAATTCTTTGAAGACTTCGTTTGAGACATTATTTCACGTTATATTTTATCTAGATCACTCTCAAGTATAGTCTTGTACAATGGTTTCAAAATACTTTATTGTGTTGAACAGAATCCGGAGATTACGAGTTGTTCGGAATGTTTCGGTAATTTCATTAAAATTTTCATAGTCGGTTGAAAATGCTAGTCCCATAATTCAATCATTTTTGTAGCTGGTGGTAAAAAGGATTGTTATTCGGGTGGTTGATTCCGTTTTTGGGAGAGAATATAGCTGTTACTGTTTTTCAAATTAGTTGTAAAACATTCAGTAGAGAAAGTATGTCTTTTTGGTAGGAGAAAAATATTTTAAATCACACTGTTATTAAAGTATTTATCCAAGAAGTTTCCGTATTTCTAGAACATTTTGTCTCCAAGTGACAATTATTAACTGGTTGACTAACACGTGATAAGACTGAAAAATATGCAGTGTATGAGAAATACGCCACCAGCAGCATTAGAAGTCTCATTTGACTTTCACCTGGTGACAATATGAAGAGTAAGGATGAGGTGATTAAGGCATCAAATATTTTGGATCAGCACATGCATCCATTGAAAATATCGTGTAAGAAGCAGTTAGGATACGATGATAGACTATACAGAGTGACTCAAAAATCTGGAAACCGCCAATTATCTCGTAAACTGCTAGTCCTAATAGCACAAAATTTTGGGTGCACGTATTTTGGGATACTTAATTAGATTCCAGATTATATTTTTGCAATGTTGCCAGATTTGCTGTGTCTTTCATATTATTAGTAACTTTGGTTTTTCAAAATCACCCTGCATATTCAGTCATTATTGTAATCTCCCATTCAATACGAGCTCAACCATATGTTATACATACGGTTTTATCTAGAATAGAAGGTCTTTGATACATAAAACAGTATGAAATATGTAGATTTGAAGAAATTTAGATGTGATTCTGTTAATAATAGAAGGAAACTTCACGTCAGATGAATATAAATTTCTACATTGGAATTAAACTGTACCTACACTGAGAAACTTGCTTAGAGCCAATTTCAATCAGATAAAATTTCAGCAAGTGGAGCTCCAGCTCATTTTGGTGTGAATGTTTGGCGTTATTTAGATGAGATATTTCTCGGACAATGGATTGGTAGACGAGGTATAATTGAATGGCCTTCACGTTCACCTGATTTCGATCCTAAACATTATTTCTATTGGGGATACTTGAAAAATACAGTTTACCAATTGGCGTTGCCAGACTTATGTTTTATATATTTTAGACCTTCCAGATTACATGAAAACATAAGTGTTACGTATGGTTGAACTCGTATTAAATGGGAGATTCCGATACTGACTCAACATACAGGGTGATTGATTTGAAAAACCAAAGCTACTAATAATATAAGATACACGGCAAATCTGCATTGCAAATATCAAATACAGTTGGTTCGGTGAATCTTTTCCCATGCGTCATCATTCATATACAAACGCAATACATCAATACATTAAATGGCACGCAGGTCGTAGATTGATGGTTCAATTAGGATGTGGCTAAAATGACGGTGTACGTTATTTATTATTGAAGGTGGTGTAATAGATATTTGTAAATATTTCACAGCCATTTAGCAATATGTTACCTAAACTTTTAGTTTGAGAAAACTGTTAGTATTCCAGAGTTTCATGAGGCTATTCCGCAACAACTACCTCAGTAAAAACTTTGCAAATCAAAATTGCCCCTTTAGGGTTATGGCTGGCAACCATTATTATTGGGCCGTCCCACCCATACGGTTCAACAATGAAAAATAAAAATCTTTTGGGTTGTGGAAATAAATAATAAATATTTTAAATGTGTATATTTAAGACTCATAAAGATATACAATAAATTTTATTTAATCGTCCTCATATTCAGAATCGGAGCTATCACCAGTATTTATGTCAATGGTTATTGGTTGAATGCCAATATCAACTATATTTTGCTCTCGGGCATACCACTTTCCTATAATTTCATGAGTATGCCTAACACATTTTTCACAAATTTGTTGATCACATTGTTCCAGTGCCTCTTTCCACATATTTATAACAGAACTATCTGAATAACCATCTTTTCTAATATATTTATTGTAATATGACTTGCAATTTGCCCAAATTAATTCAATAGCGTTGAATTCACAATTATATGGCGGTAGTCTCAGCACTTCATGATCATGTTCTCGTAGTAACTCATCAATTTTATACACGTTTCCTTTTCTATTCATTTTTGCAATTTGTAGCAATTCAGGTTTTGTAAGTTTTGTATCAAACTTAACGTTGTTTGTTGTCAACCATGTAACAATCTCATTTTTTTTTCGAATTAGTAGAAGGTTGCTTTTCTAAAAGAACACTATGGTATGGAGCGTTATCCATAACAATAAGAGATGGCTCTTCTAAGTTGGGAATTAATTGAGTACTTATCCATTTAATAAAGATTTCATTGTTCATTTCTCCATGGTAATCTGCTACTTTAGATTTTGAGCAAAATAATAAACTGGCTTCATAGACAAATCCTTTGGTAGAACCAGCATGAACAATTATAAAACGTTTACCATCATAACCATCTGGTTAACGAACACTTTTAGTGCTGTTGTCTTGCCAAGAATATGTATTATTTCCTTTTGAATAGATCCATGTTTCATCCAAAAATACTAGCAGACCACATTAAAATAAGATTGGTGTGGGTGCCGGGACATAATGGTATTTCTGGAAATGAACAAGCTGATGAACTCGCAAAAAGAGGTTCAGCAACAGCATATGTTGGACCAGAACCAGCTCTTGGGACCACAAAAAAGGTAGTCCGAGCGCAAATAAAAAAATGGGTACAAAGCCAACATAGACTTCATTGGAGGAACACTCCGAAACAGGTACACAGCAAAACCTTCATAGGTGACACATGTGCAAAGCGGGCCAAAGAACTACTGAATATCAGCAGGAATAAGCTAAGAATTATTGCAGGTTATCTAACGGGTCATACCCCGTTAAAAGATCACCTGCATAAAATAGGGTTATATAACGGGGACCTCAGCTGCAGACTATGTGGCATGGAGAACGAGACCGTGACCCATATCTTGTCTGACTGTGAGGCACTGCACTCGAGGAGACGGGCAATCTTCGGAGAGGCCAATGTGCCACCTGAAGTATATGGCACACATCCAATGGACCTATACCGTCTACTCGAAGGTACGGGGATAACTGGATGGGTGGACTAAATATGGGAGCAGAGTACAATAAGCCAATAGGCTGCAGTGCTCCCGGCATCTGAACGGCTCCCAAAATGGAAAAAAAAAAAAGCTCTCTTGGGTGAGTCCTTGAAAGGTTTTCCATATATTCACGTAGAAAATTGGCTCTCAAGGCTGCAATACTGGTCCGCTCCATTAAAGCTCTTCGATTGTCATCTTTGTTATATTTGAATCCTAATGTTTTTAACAAAATGCTGAGAGATGTTTTGCCAATAGATAGAATTTCTCTTTCTCTTAATTCACAATTTAAGGTAGTCAAAGTAACATGCTTCTCTAAAACAAATACAAAAATTATAGTAGAGATTCAATTAGAACAAATACCATGTTTTTAATAATATTATGATTGTTCATTTCATCAATGTTTAAACCTTGACTGTTCAAAAATAAGATAAATTTAATAGTTGACTTAAATTGTAATGTAGTCACAAAACTACTAAAATCTATATAAATACCTTCCTAAATTTTTCTTGAATATACCCTGATTTGAATACTCATTACAAAATACCTACAGCTACATTTTACCAAAAGATTTTAATCAAATAATAAATAAATACTTACTCTGTTGGTACATATCATATAATGTGTCCCGTACTGCCATCTTAGCTCCCTCAGGTAGATCAGTTGTTTTGGATTTAGAACGAGTTCTGCTTCTGCCTGGGCTTGAAAGCATTTGTTTGTTTTCTTTCCTTTTTTTTATAGTATATACTGTCCGCCGAGATATTTTCAGCAGCTACCCTCTACCATAAAAAAAAATTGATTGATGATAAGTATATTGCTAAACAAGCATGCACTTAAATATTTAAGTTACCTCTTGAACACATGAAAGTGGTTCCAAAGGTCCTCGATTTCTTTTTTCAGGGTGATTCATTAAGAATGTCCAATCTCTTAACTGTAGATTCTAGACCTCAAAATATGATGATTCTGCTTAACATGCCTTATGCAAATATTGCTAGTTTCCGAAATACGGGGTGTTCAAAGTTTAAATTAAAATTTTGATTTTCGCAATAATTTCTTATGTTCTCACAATTTCTCTTTGAAAATTGGCAATTTTACGTTTTTTGGCATGAGGAATCATTATTTGCACTCCAATTTAACGTTGCTATAGAGGGCGCTAGTTACACTTGTTTGTGTTAATTGAATCAAAGTAAACTTTTTTTGGGCTGAACTTACAACTGAAACAATAAAAAAATATTAGAAAGCGTTAAATTCTACAAAAAAAAGTTACACTTCTTTGATTCGTGTAACTCAATCGGCTATCGAGTTATTTGCTTCTAAAAAGTTCAATAAATTTTAATTTTTTCATAAAAATTTTTATTATTCCTTGAATATGTGACGATAACAAATTTGTACACAAAAATAAAAAACTTCAAAGCAAACGCTCAAAATGTCCACCATTTACTCCAATACACTTTATGATCCGCTTTCGTAAAGATCTCTTAATATCAAATAATCCTTGTCTATTATTTTTAATTACATCCGCGGCTTCTTCTATTTTCCGTCGCAGTTGTGGAAGAGAAGTGATTTTTGCTTTGTAAACTAATGCCTCCATTTGCAACCAAATTAAAAAATCCAAAGGATTGAAATCAGGGCCTCTTGGTGGCCAAGCAAACTTACTTCCACGACCAATCCATTGATGCGGAAACTGTTCGTTTAAGTATTGACGAACTTGTAAAGAATAATGTGGTGGTGCTCCGTCGTGCAAAAACCACATATTATGTCTTAAAGCGAGAGGTATATCCTCTAGTAATTCGTGTAAATATTCTCGGAGAGAATCTAAATAAAGAGGTCCATTTAAATTGGTTGGCAGTTCGAAAGGACCTATTGAATACCCACATATTACACCACATCAAATGTTAACCTTAAACTCGTGCTGAAAATGTGTTTCCCTCATAGCATGTGGATTTTCAGAATCCCACAAATGATTATTTTTATAATTAAATATTCCTCGTCTGGTGAATGTTGCCTCATCAGTAAAAAGAATTGTATCCAGAAAATCTGGGTTAACATTTTGTTTATCTTGCAAAAAATGGGCAAATTGTAGACGCTTGGGTCAATCTTGAGGTAATAAATTCTGAACAGGAGTGTAATGATATGGATGCAATTTTTCCCTCTTCAGTATTCTAAATATAGATGATTGCATGGCTTATACCTGTTTGTAGACTTAATCGACGAGTACTGATATCTGGATTCTCCGTAACACGAATTAAAATTTCATCTTCTTCATCGGCATCGGCTTTCTGTAGCACCGTGCTTAGTTTTAGAGCGTAAAGACCCCGTTTCACCTAAGCGGTTGTAAAGATTTCAGTACAGTTTGTAATTGGGTTGCCTTATTCGATTTGGGTATAATTGTGAATATCTTCGAGCCGCAGCTGGACCACAATAATTTGACTGAGCAAACACACAAATCATATCGCGTCTCTTATTATTGGAAAAATCGTTATGTCTAGGCATTATTTAATAAATAACTATTACAGTGGTTAATTACTAAATTGTTAATAAATGGTATACTAATGTATTACTTATTCTTATTATTATCCAATTTTTGCTTCCACACAAACTGTCTAAAAGTGATATAAGCGTACTTAAAAAAAAACGAAAAATTAAACTCTACACAAACTGTCTAATAGCGACACAAGCCTACTTGAAAAGAAAACGAAAAATTAAACCACGGCTTAATTCACGAATGTGATTTTGATATTAGGATATCTTTACGAAAGCGGATCATAAAGTGTATTAAAGTAAATGGTGGGCATTTTGAGCATTTGCTTTGAAGTTTTTTATTTTTGTTTACAAATTTGTTATTTTTACATATTTAAGGAATAATAGAATTTTTTATGAAAAAAATAAAATTTATTGAACTTATTATATATAATATAATATTTACTTTGTTTTAGTTATTTATACCTAGATTACCAATTTTAGATAGATAAACATAATTCGTAAGTAGTAATTTAATTTGGGTAAAATGAAGAAAAAGTCAATATTATTTTAGGCATTTTGTTTTAGGCATATGTTTATTTACAAAATATGTATATAATATGTACAGATAATTACAATTATTTATAAATTAATATGAGGAGCTAAAAAAAAACTAAGTAGGTATATGAGAAAAAAAAACCAACCTCAAGGATAAAATTTGACGAGCAACATGCAAAAAATACGACAATATTAAATCTTAAAAAATAAAAATCTAAAAATAAAATTAAAGTACATAAATTAATAATTTTAAAGTTATGGTTCCTCGCACTCGGTGTCAGAAGATTCACCATCTGATTCTAGAGAAATTTCAATGGGCTCTATAGTAATATCAATTATGTTATCTAGCTCCCACATTTTTTTTCCTATTTCTGTAACGTGTCTAATACATTTTTGCCAATTTTCACTTGTTACTTCAGATATTGCCTTATTGAAGAGATTTTTAACTTCTGATAATTTAAAAGTAGTGTTATTTTTGGCAACATAACCTTTAACTTGAGCCCATATCAATTCTATCGGATTCAGCTCACAATGGTAGGGTGGTAAACGAAGGATTTCAATTTCTCGTTTTTTGGCTATCTCCTCAATATTATATTTTTTATAATTTTGCTTATGTTTTTTAGCAATAGTAAACAATTCTGCCCTCAGCATTGTATTGTCAAAGGCTAAATTTTTAGAAGATAACCATTTTGCAATTTCATCCTTTTTCCATTTAGTGGTTGGTAAAGGTTCAAGTAATCTGGAGTGATAACTTGAATTGTCCATTACAATAACCGATCCTTTTGGTATGAATTGAATCATCTGTTCAAAATATTCCTCAAACACGTCTCCATTCATTTCTTCGTGATAATCAACGGTTTTTTTTTATTCAAATAAGAGTAAACCATTCTCAAGAAAACCGTTTGTACTGCCTATATGACAAATAATTAATCTTTTACCTTTTCCTACAGGTTCCTTAAAACCAGTAGTATATCCTTCTAGAAAAGCTTGATGGGATGATTTTAAATTTTTGTCTTTCCAAACTCTTCCTACACAATGTCCTTAATTAACCCATGTTTCATCTAAATAATAAATGTTTTTATTTTGAGCTTTAACTTGTTGTATTCTTCTGAGGTACTGTCTTCTCCAACACACAATTTCTTCAGAATCAATTAGCATTGAGTGTCTGCCCATTTTTTCAAATTTAAAGCTTAACTCATGTAACATTTTCCATAGTTTATCCCGGCTTATTGTGGGTAAATCAACATCATTCGTAATGGCTTGCAAAACTTTATCTAAAGTTGGTATTTGCTTGTTTATAAAAAATGAGTGAACAAGCTTACGAATAGCATTTTAGAAAAACTCGTCCACGTTGACTTTTAATAGTTTTGGTCTACCTGGTTTCGGCTTTGGTGAGGTTACTCCACCTGATTTTTCCTCCTTTAGAACTCTATATATTGTAGATTTTCCATATCCCATTGCCTTAGATGTTGTTTCAACTACACTGTCAATAGTGTTTGAGGGATTTTGATGTTTAAAATAGTGGTACACATTCACTACAGCACTCTTTTCATTGAGCGATAAATGGTCTAGTTTTAATTTTTTCACTGGCGTATACTCACAAACTGCTTCCATTTTTAGTCACTACTATTTGTCACGTTTATCGAAAATCAAATAACTGCATTTCTAGAAACTTAAGCACTATTTAAGTCAAAATATCTGTCATTAGAAGCTGTTGCCATTCGTTAAATAACAATTATTATCCCTTTCTAATCTGGTTACGCCTATGACGCACGTTAATCCTCTTAGGCCTACTGTAGTAACAATGAAAGATCATAAAATAATGTGATAGTCCAAGAAATTTAATAAATTTTGTATTGAAATTAACAAAAACAATTTAGAATGCATTACAAATATTGAAGTTTTACCGCACGTACTGTACTATAGTTTTGCATACCGAATTAGTTTTTATTCTGGGAATTTACTCTCCCTTGATTTTCAAATACAGTATAAAAGCAAATAACTCGGTAACCGATTGAGTTATACGAATCAAAGAAGAGTAACTTTTTTTGTAGAATTTAACGCTTTTTAATATTTTTTCCATTATTTTAGTTGTAAGTTTAGCCCAAAAAAAGTTTACATTGATTTAATTAACACAAACAAGTGTAACTAGCGCCCTATATTAGCAATGTTAAATTAGAGTGCAAATTATGATTCCTCATGCCAAAAAACGTAAAATTGCCAATTTTCAAAGAGAAATTGTTAAAACATAAAAAATTATTGCGAAAATCAAAATTCAAATTTAAACTTTGAAACTAGCGGAAACTAGCAATATTTGCATAAGGCATGTTTAGCAGAATCATCATATTTTGAGGTATAGGAGCTACAGTTCAGAGATTGGACATTCTTAATGAATCACCCTGTATATGGCTACTAAAGCTTTACCCGGTCCTAGATGAGAGGTTGAGATACTTCAATGGGAGAACTGGCAAGACCCAAGCAAATTAACATTTTCTTCTCACTAGGGAAACATACGTCTGGATGGTTTCCTATAATCTCATAGGGCTGGCGACGTCGAGCATATTTCAATAAATTTCATAAGATGTAGCGGTAACCACATGGGAAACGGAAAAACGCTACTCGATACTCAATATTTGATATAATA
>CAJUYH010003816.1:0-30261 GCA_910591685.1 Galerucella tenella | reverse complement strand
TTGGCACACGTGATCTGTTGACGGAGTACAGTAATTAAGCACAATTACAGGATATTGTCATGGTTAACAAAATAATCTCATATTGTTTAATCTAACAACTAATGTTTATTTAAACTTAATCATCAATTACTTTTGATCTAATCAATATTTTTTGACGCGGTTGGTTTCATATTGTTCGTTTTTAGAAGACAAAAAAAAAGTATTTTACATTTTTTTTTTTATAATCAAGAGCAAAAAAGATATTCATGAATGAACGAGGAATTCTACTAGAAAATAGCACAATATTGTCATTTAAACAATGTCGCGCAAGGTTTTGCATTTGCGGGTTAGTACTATTTTATTGCACGTATTTTTTGCAACCTATATACAAAGTTTCAAGCTGATACCAGCGATTATCGCAAAAAGGCGATTTTTGGTGTAGTCCAGAACACATGATACTGATGAAGTATTCTAAAATATGTCCTTACAAAATGCACATGCATCAGATCATTCAACTTTTGAACGGAATACAAGCTTTTGGGAAAATTTACGGAATGCAAGTGCTGGAAATATGTGGCATGGTTTTATTGTTTGTAAGTGATAGCATGAAAATCGTTGTATTCTTACTTGCGTATGACTTGGACAATGATAGTGAAAAGCAGTCTATACCTGACGTAATAATAGGCTTATTCAAATTCTGGAACAGCTGCCAGCTTACGGTAAGGATCTCAAGATCTTAACAATAATAGTAACTTTAAATAAAAATTTTACCACATTGTCCGCCTATTTCAGCCGGGTGCCACAGTAGGCTAGTTTACTGCTGTTGAACAGAGGCAATAGCACGCAGCGGTTGGCAAGTGGCAATATAGTCAGAATCGTGGCTTCGTGGCTACTACGTGCTGCTACGGGCTACTACGTGGCTTCTCACCAGTTCACAGTTGTACGGTAGACCATGTATTGATGACTCGGCGCTGATGCGCAGCCAAAGTGAAAAAACTGTGATGATGGTTGGCGGTAACAGGTGCGAGTGAGTCACGTGAATGGTGGTGTAAGCGCCAAATTTTGTGATCATACCAATTTGATCGATATATGTCAGTACCTGCTTACCGAAATCGCGACTGGCAACAAGTCTAGTGTGACCCGCGCTTTATACTTCATTTTTTTCTACCTATCAGCCAAAACACTGATCGAATATATCATCAAAACAAGTAACGAAATAGTTTTTATGGAGGTATCTAATAATTTGTCCAGCTTAATTGAACTGAATAGTGGGTTTGGTGGGTGAGGTTTGGGGTGAGTGAGTTTATTTGGCCCTCCGCAACTCTAAAAAGATACACCCACTTATTTCACCAAAGTCAGCTTCTTTAAAAAACCTATTCGTTTATTTGGTGGATGATGTTTTGGGTTCAAGAGCCTAGATACTAACAGATTTGGTATACATTTTTGTAGATAATTAACAATATATTTGCACTTAGTGTTTGGTTCAAGGAGTTTTGAGCTTGTTAATGGCTTCAATTTTCTCTTTGTCGGGTAGGAGATCTTCTCCGGTGAATATATATGTCCCTTGTACCTTCTTGTATTGTTTCTTTGAGTTGTTCAGAGTCAGCGTTTGTGACGTCTTCGATGATGCTGCTAATTATTTGTTGGAATACTTCGGAGGCAGAGCATAATTCGAAAGGCATTCTGGTATTGCAGTAACGACCCCACGAAGTACTGAATGTAATTAAGGTACTTCTAAGATTTTTCTGCGATCTTGACTTGTCAGAACCCTTTATAATTGGTGCAGTCCAACAATGTCAAGTATTTCGCTCCCTCAACTCTGGTATCTCTTACACGGTTTTCAATGGGAAATGTCTTCTGAGTATTTGTCGGTTTAGATTGTGTGGAACGTTGGAGCGATGGAAATGACACATCCAAAACTCACACAGGCACATATATACATAATCGTATTTTATAATCTTTTAGATAAATGCAGCTTTTTTTATCTTTTTCCTGTCCATGTGTGAGAATGCTTGTTGTTTAAAATTTGTACAGAAAGGATACCTATATGAAATTTCTCAAAAATCATAGGTTGATAATACTAAGCCGATTTAAGGAATTTTGGGTAATTGCAAGGAATTAATCCCTATATATTTAAATTGTTGAACGTATGGAGAAATTCTCCTCAACTGTCCGCTATTAAGTGGTCATACTGTACTTTCGGTATTTGAGGTATATGAATGTCCAAGCCAGAGTAAGCTGTACTAAGAGTTGCGACAGGTGTCCGAAAGGCGAATATTGTGCATAGCGCACAATCTTAGGGCACAACACCTATGAAACTTCTAGATAGAAGGCCTGCGTATATCCTAAAACACCTCCAGAAAATAGGTCTAAAGGAACTACCAGACTTTGAGACTGTCCTCTGGAGCTAAGTGGAATGAAGGGGGCACAAAAAATATTTGAGGTCCCAATAGATGTTACCTCAGTATACATACATACAAACAAAATATGTATTTTTTTGTAGATTTGGTTATTATTAATGATCCACCCATGTCACACTGCATCCCAGCAATTAAGTAAGCTATATGGCAAGTATAGCAGAATATTGATTGAATTACCCCATGGAATCAACGATTATCAACTAAATATCTACAAAGAGAGTATAATAATTTTACTTATAGAGCTGGAACTTCATAAACCCTATTTCTCAGCTGCACAACTTTTTGAAATCAACTATGCATTGTTTATGTATCTTTTCACTGGGGTTGTAACTTTTATAGTAGTATTTGTACAGCTAAATAATGAATAAAAGTTTGCCAGGAACAATGAATTATTTTAATAATTATAATTGACATATCACTTAATTACCGTTTCCTGTGAAAAATTGTCTATTTAGTAAAAAGTGTTATCAATTATATCAAAGATAATAGTTTAATAGTATTATAACGCTTCACAAAGTTTTTGAAAAATTCTTCTCAAAGCGCAGACTGTTGACTAAAGGTGTGTTCTCACAACCATCACAGACAGTCTTTGACAATCCGGATTCGGCGCAAAGACCCTAAAGTGTTCTCGGGAGAACGTTTTATGGTCTTTGCGCCGAATCCGGATTGTCAAAGACTGTCTGTGATGCTTGTGAGAACAGACCTTAAGAAGCAACTACTACTTATCTAGCCTGTCCTCTCTAATTAAACACCAGAATTAGACCGTCAGCCCCCTGCAAAAAGCGTGATGATAGTCAAACGTATGCCTCCTTGAGATTCGGTAATTTTACTCATTTTCATTAACAATCAAGCGAAATAAATATTTGCCCGACAGATAATTTGATTGTTTATTGCAATGAAAAATTGCATTTTGCAATTCTTGTTTCACGTATGCCGAGGCACCAAACGTTGGTTTATGAAAAAAAATCCATCGCAAAATGATCGGCATACGTGCAGCGTGCGACTTAAAGGTTGGCACACACCCTCAAAAGTGTAACAAATTATATTATCACGTATGCCCCTTCGCAATAGGCCCTTTTTTGGCATAAAGTGAACAGGTGTCGAAGGGCATACGGTTCTATCGCGCCTGTATCGACACCTGACGGTCTAAATGGTTGGTTATATCGTGCAACTATCCCAACACCTTTTAGCTTAAAAATAGATTATTGTGCAACTAGTGAGAAAAGTACTTTCCCCACATGTTGCACACTATACTTTTTATACAAATACACAAACTGTGACCAAAGTGTACACGCTTTTAATTTTTTTGACGACTTTTCTAAATATACCAAAAGTACACTTTCCGAAAAATATTTTAATTTTGTATTTCTTTGCCACTCTACTAATCTCCCGTTTGCCAATCTATACTTTTTTCTTGAAATTGCCGCAACAAATCTGAAGTTACCTTTTCAGCTTTTTCCAATATCTCTGGCGGAGTATTATTGAAATCGCCACTATTATCAGTATCCATATTATTTATATAGTGCTATTCGAAAGTCCCCTCCCCCCCTCGTATTTTTTGAACGGCTATACTCACATCAATGAAATTTGGAGGGTGGGAATAGAGTGTTGTAAACTTCTCCACGAATGGTAACAGGTGACGTAATAGTAATACATAACGTCACAGTGCCACTCTGGCCAATAATTTTAAATAGGACCTTATGGCAAGTGATATCTCGTTTAAAAGACATTGACATTGGCTACATAGCCATATTAATTTTGTTTGGGCTTAAACTAATTTTGACGGATGAATTAAATAAATACCAAAATCATTATTTTACATTTAAATATGGAAGATTTTCCAGTCCGCCTCTGGTTAGTTGTCCAAAAAATTGACGTTTTCAGTTTAATAATATTTGTTGCTTCGCAAAGTTTTTCTAAATAGCTTGAATATCATGAAGCGGAACGTTTATTTAATGAGATATACCCAGATCGCCCTATCTCGAGAACTTATTTGAGGGAGCTTCTTCACAAGTTTGAATAGTGTTCAAGATGCCAAACGATCTGGTCGACCAACATTTAGTGATGATGAAAAAATTGATATAGTTGCTGAAATGGTAGTAAACCCTACTTCCTCTTCTACCTAAGTTGCGTCTATCTGTAGAATAAGTAAGGGTACAGTACAGAGTGTTGGCTAAAAATAAATTTCATCCATAAAAGTTAAAAATGGTGCACCACCTTTCGGATGACGACCCCGACAGAAGACTCGAAATCTGTGAATGTATGACAAATAATAAGTCAAAACCCACATTACACAAAAACAATTTGTTTTAGTGACGAAAGTACTTTTTGCCTAAATGGAAATGTGAATAAACAAAATGTAAGGTATTGGAGTGACACAAATCCTCACACCTTTCGTGAACAACATACCCAATTTCCAGAAGAAGTCAATGTTCGGGCAGGTATTTTGGGAAACCACATAGCTGGTCCTGTCTTCCTAAATTCAAATTTAAGCGGTGAAGTATATCTGGAGATGTTACAAAATGCAATTGAGCTGTGAATTCTTGAAATTGTGGAAGATAATCCAGATGAATTCGGCCATCTGGAAATAACATTTCAACAAGATGGTGCTCCTGCACATTATTATGGTGCAGTAAGACGTTACCTGGATGAAGAATATCGAGGTAGATGGATCGGCCGGCAAGGTCCTATAGAATGGCCACCTTGGTCACCAGATCTGACACCATTAGATTTTTTTCTATGGGGGTACTTGAAATCCAAGGTTTATACTACGGCACCAGATAGCATTGGCATTTTGAAAGAGAGTTATTGAAGAATGCAATGCAATTTCAGCTGACAAATCCGAACGAGTACGACAAGAGTTTACTAATAGGATGTATTACTGTCAGGAAGTGGACGGAGTTCATTTCGAACACCTTCTATAAGAATCCATTGTTGATATTTGATTGATTGAATTTGATAAAATTATTTCAATAATTTTGGTATTCATTCAATTTATCCGTCAAAATTAGTTTAAGCCCATACAAAATAAATATGGCTTTGTAGCCAATGTCAATGCCTTTCAAACGAGATATCACTTGCCATAATGTCCTATTCAAAATTATTGGCCAGAGTGGCACTGTGACGTTATTTTCACCATCCAAATTTTATTAATGTAAGTGTAGCCGTTCAAAAGATACGAGGGGGGTAGGGTACTAATAGAAATTGGGATTTTTATCAAAGCACGATTGAAACTACCTTTCACAATTTAAAAACTTCTAATATAATCTGACAGTTTTGTGACAACTAAGTGGGTATTTCAAGATGACAGTAGCATACTAAGTTTTTGTCGATTTTATTTGATTCTCAATATGAATATAATATGTGGAGTGGGAAAAAATATTTCCCACGGCTCAGGCAAAGTGACACTTTGTAGTTTCGTAAATTGTCCATAGCAGTCGTAGAAAAAGTTATTTAATGTCTGTTGTAGCATATGGCCCGAGAATTAGATGTTGCTTCTAGGTGAATGGTCTATTATCTTTTACATCTATTGACATTTTTGACTGATTACACTTTCTGGTTACAATATTTTTTTAACTCAGACCTACTTTCTACACGGTCCGCTAGGTCTCACTACATTACGATACACCGCAACATGGAACAACATGCAACATTGAAAATCGATAGGTATCATTCAACTTTTCTCAATTCAATGCTCACTCTGTAAATATGTCACCTTGGAAAATAACACTTTTCAACTGCTAGTAAATCATTTAATCTTTATTTGCCTAAATCTTAAACTGTATCAAGCACTGTTCTTAAAACAGTGGCCTTAAAAATTAAAAAAGTTTGTTAATGGTTCGTTGGTAGTTAGTGCATTTAAATGAGTTAAAAATTCACTGACACGAAATCCCATAAAATAGCCCCATGAAAGATGCAAAATAGATGTCGAACAAAGCCACAATTATTGAGTGTATATTTTATTGTTGAGAAAAACGTGAGTTTTAACAAGGCCGAATTATTTACGATATTGGCTGTTAGCCCAGTCGGCAGATCGTTCAGAATCGATTAACTTAAGGATTATTTCGTCTTAAAATTTCTGGGAGCTGGAGTCTTTCAAAAACCAAAGAAATAGCTTCTTGAAAACTAATGTCTAATGTTTTGGAGGGGGCTATTATAAGTTGATTTATTGTTCAAATTAATTTTCAGAGGCTGTTAATTTTCCAAATATTGGGATATTTGCTTAAAGCTAATTCTTTGGCCAGCTTGTTCTTTTTTTGTTAATTTGTTCTTCCGCAATCTTTGACTTTGATGTGACAACATTATCATCCCCAAGTTTTCAATTGAAACGAAATATTTATATTAGAAACAGTATTCTATTCATCTAAATAAAAGGAAATAATATTATGAAAAATGACTTGACTTTTCTAAGAGAAACCAACATAAAAGTATTAAAGTCAAAACAAAGTGAGCAAGTGTGTCACTAGATTATTTTAAAATAACAGTTTTAAATCGTCAATATTCTCCACTCTTCCAGAATCTGCATGTTGAAGGTTTTCTGACCTCGCTTTAGCACGATAAATGGTCAAAAATGACATTAACATAGTACACCTCCATACGTCTACTGGACTTAACCGACTATGCCGCTACCTTTCAACGAAATGACAAGTTAAATCTCTTTTCCACTAGACAGAATTTGATGCGGCGAAGATAACGCATCCATAGTTGAAATAATACCCTTCTTGGTGTGCGTCATCGATTGTTAATGTCTTTCTAACACATTACGTAGGAGGAAATGGAAAAAAAAGGCAGATCTGTGATTGATCCTAATGAAAATATCTTAATAATGAACCGTTTAAATGTATTACAAACCTAAACCCTAATTTTTGACTTACAAAAATTTGATTGGTTGATGTTTAGATTACGCGCTAGCTCAACCTATCAATCGAGAATTTAAAATACTATGAAGGCGTTACTATCGTAGCGGCAATGTGTCTTACGTCTTTTTCTACTGTCACACTGACAGTTCTCGACAGATCTGTACTTTGTTGTTTACGGTCAATTATTATTTATGAAAAGTGAATATTAATCTTATTGTTATAGTTACTTAAATAATACAAAAATATGCATGGATACACGTAAAAACTTCAGTACCTATTTTGAAAGTTTTAAAGTATCTTCAGTTAGAAAAAGAAGCTGGTGATTATTAATTGCATAGCTTTTTCTAATTTGGCTGAATACGATATATAAATACCAAATAAAATAATCGACATACCGAAAACCCGGATATACGTCACAATCGATGACGCACACCAAGAAGGGTATTATTACAACCATACCCTCTTTTATAGAAAATTATGAAGTACACTTTGTCTTCAATCCCCGCTCCAAATATTTCATATATCTCCATTAAACTATTCTCAAACAGTGACATCTCTTGTCGCATGGAAGTTTGTATTTATAAGAGTTAAACAAGTCAGAATATCTGGTTGTAGTATATTCATTTTTTTTGGACTGCAATCGTACTTCAAGGCTTTTGATTCGATACTTCTGAGGTTTTGTTAGTAATATAAGAGTTTATTTATCTGTTACTGATAGTAACAATAATACTGACGAATATATCGCCTCAAATTGTTTTTTTTTTCAATTTTTTCGACCAACCACTTTTTGTGAGTGAAAATAACAAAATTTCCAATTCTATCATATAACTGACTTTTAATCTAGTAGTGTGGCAACGGCCTGGCCTATCGTGCTGTTGGCCCTGATTTCGGTTAGGTATATAGATTATTTGTGGGGCCGATCTCATTTGGATGAAGTTCGAGAGACAGCTTTATAGAAAGGATTTTTGTTTGTGAAGATGGTGAACGGTACTCTGCTGGTGGTCGGCTTCTTCGTGGTGGCCACAAGACTGCTTATTGGTGCTGCTCCTTCTCCTGCACCCTTTTTTTGGGTTGGTATTTTTACACATATTTTTATTCTTAATATATTAAGATTTTCAGATATTGATGTATTTAACCATTTCAAGAATTATTAGAATTTCAAAATAGTTTTATACCAGGTATTTCAAAATATTTTTTCTAAAATTTGATAATTTAGTTATATTAAAAGTCAAAAATGATACAAAGAAGTTTTTATATCATAGGGACATACTAATAGTTATTTATTCCATTCATTTATTTTATTCAATATCCACATTTCACCTTCCATCTGAGCCAAATATACCTACAACTAAAATATCGACAAAGTGGCATCAATCCTGGTATGGGAATTCCGAGATGAGCTCAATATATTTCCAGAACAGAATGATGTGTACCTTTGTGGAATCGAGGGCAAATTTGATAAACCAGTCAGAGAGGACTAATCAACTCCAGAGTCCGCTCCCAGTACTAATGAATCTAAAAGGTTGTATAAGGGACTATGCCAAACTAGGAAATAACGGATCTTTTAGCTGGATTCAGTCAAATGAACGAACACTTGCACAAAAAGAGGCTGTGAACTGTAAAACGGAGAAACTTCCTGTAGACAGTGTGGTAACAAGGAGACAGAAACGGCCAAATATATAAGGCTTGTTCCCCTGGACGGCAACATACAAGAAGTATCGGGATAGCCTAGGCTTACTTTCGAAGAATAGAATACCCAGCCGGTGATGAACAGGGAACCAGAGTAACGGAGAGGGTGTTGTGAGATTGAAGAAAAAAGCATAAGTATATGGGGAGTTGATAGGACCAGTTCAATTATCATCATAATACCCAGTCAGTGATTTGCCTAGTAGTGGGGAAAATCATCGTGGAATTAAGAGAAATAATAGATGTATTATAAATTCATGGTATAAGTGAACTATGAAATAGTCCACACTATTGTTATCATTCACTCAAATCCAAAATTTGTACTCTCCTGTAATGTTTGTAGAATAGAAGTCTTAATAATATAACTTGAACATATTTGAATTTCTCCAGAGATTTTGAAATCACCACGCTACGGTCGTTATGGTGGGTATAATACCAGCAAATAATATAATTTTGTTCACATTTAGGTCGGAGACACCGCCGATTCCTCCACCTCCTCCTCCTCGGAAGAAGATGAGCCCCATGTTGAGAAAATATATGTTTACATAAATTACTCCAATCCAGGTCTACAAATACCATTTGGTGCCACTGCTGGAGCAGGAAGTACAGCCAACTCTTTGCCTGCACTTACACTTCCAATTATGGTACAGTTCACTGCAGGATCTGGTAGTCTACCAGCTGCTGCTGTTGCTGCTAGTGGAGTCATTGCAACTGATACAGGTGCTAGTGGTACAGCAGTAACTGGTGAAGTTGTATCTGAACCAAGTCCATGATTTTATTATTTATTGCAAAGTTTATTGGTTTAAACTTTTAATGTACATCATTTCACTAAGTAACCGTTATATATATATATTCAAGTTGTCAATATCGAGCAGTTTACTTATACATACTTATATAAAATAACAAACTTAAATACTAACTTCCAATAATTGAAATTTTCATAACTTATTCGTTTTATGTCCCCAATAACATTGTATTTTTAAGAGAAGCATTGTTTTCCAATGATAATACACGAATGATAATGAGACTACTTAATTTGTTCGCTATTCCAGAAATTAAATTTGAATAACCAACCCATAAGTTTTTAATAGCAAAGGAAGACAAACCAACCTGCAATATATGTATGTAATAAAGACTTGACAGTGAAGCATATTATGTGATTGCTCCAAATACCTGGTATCAAGAAAATAAAATAAGTTACCAGGCAATTTGGAAACTGTTTTGGGTGAGCAAATAGACGCAGAACTGTTAATTAAATGTATTAAAGAAACCAGACTGTACCACCTTATATAATCATTTGTCGCATTATTTCGTTTTTATTATTTCGTCGCTAATAATCTTATTGGTTGGAGCGAAGTTGAAGAAGTGGAAAAAATAATCAAGAGTTTACAAACTGTCTTGCTAGTATTTGACTAAAGGGAATTCTGTAGCTCCAACTTATGGTAAGTTATATGTATAAAGTTTATAGTTACAAACCGATGGGTTGGTGTCAATCTAGAGTTTTGGTTTGCGGCTGAAGATGTCGCTGTGGTCAAGACTTCAACATTTCCTGAATGTATTGATTGTGATCATTTTGTGATGATTTCAAAATGGTTGGTTAGATCTTGTAGATCATCCTGACCTCTTTCAACTCAATAATGTAATCTAATGTCTGTCGGGGAAGTAGTGGTTTCTTCTTAAGTGAACGGTTATTATTCATTGGAAAATATGTATTTAAAGGTGATCCTAGTTAATTCAAAAATACTGGCAGGCACTTGAATTTTGTTGGGGAGGGTGTGTAGTGTCCCATAATACAACTTTGGAAGTATGGACCTTAGAAGGGGGTGGGAAATTGCCGATTTTTGAAACGAAAAGTTCTTTTTCAATTTTTCATTCAATGAGATGCACATCTCACGAGATGTTGGGCATGAAAAATTTCAATTGAAAAACCATATAGGCTTTATTGAATCTAAATTTTTTCAAAGAGACACTCCCCTGTTCTCGCATGAATACGTATCTTTGTGATACAGAAGTTCACTCCACTGCATTCACTAGATCAGTAGACTAGAAACATTTGAATGCATGATAAACGCATCTCATAAATTTTGTCAAATTTCTATGGTTCCATGTATTTCTTGGAACTGATTCATAATTATATGGAGAATATGCATTCAGAACGGCCTATGTTACATTGTGGCGCCGCCTTTAACATAGGAATTTATTCAGGCTGCATAATTATCATATTATTTTGAATTATTGGAATAGATATTGCATATTTTACTCACTTATCTCTTTTTTTATTTATTATAAATTGTGTAGTATAACAACGCATGCAAAACCAATTAAATATTTCAAGTTTTTTTGTGTTTGCCGCTTCTTCATGACACTCGTTTATGTCTTATTCATTTGAAGGTATTATGAAACTGTTAAAAATTTTACTTAGAATATGTCGATATAGAGAGGAATATTCGCATAGCAGAGGCGGAGCTTCGTATGTTCGCACTACTCTTTTGTACTACTGTAACTCCACACTTGGTGTATATAGAGTGGACAACATGTCTTCAATAGATGATAAACTACCAGAATTTCCATGGCAACCTTTATAAGGTTAGCTTAGCTCGTCGCTTTGTCCCGTCGTTAATTCTTGCTGTTTTCGGTGCACCTTTTTTGAACTTTCTATGCACTTCCTTCGGATTTCGGTATTCTTCTTAACCGGCTTACGATACACCCCCCTGATACCAAAACTGACGTTTTCATCGGTAGAATTATTTTTTACAGGGTCTAATTTGGTATTCGCTCGCAGCAAATGCATGTGTGTATGTGTATGTGATAGATGAAATGGATAAACAACAAAACAAAATATCGTCTTCAACCTTTGTGAACTGAATCCAATCGAGTTAATATTGGCCGATGTTTTAAACGTAACTAAGAAAAATGCAACAGTCAAATTCTCGAACATGTTATAGCAATTAAGGATTTGGACAACATTATAGAGACTAGAACTGAAACGGTGTAATTACAATTAATCAGACATAGTTTTAGTTTAAGAATCATTCCATGTGAGATTCACTTTTCCTATTGTATACATAAAAAATCATAGCTTATCCAAATATGTTGTGGGTTCCTTCAAGCTGGGAACGTCGTGCGAAAACCATATTACCGCGTCGTCTGAACGAACTCAATCGGTGAATATTTATCGCTAACCAGATTTGCTATTGACACGGCTGTACGAATGCTCTTCCCTCACACTTCGACAATTGACTGATATTGTTTATCCAGTTATTGTTAGTTTTTATCAATGTATTGATAAAATTTTTTGTAATTTTAAATAGTTTTGTCACAGTATATGAACGAACCAGTATGTTATCTCGTGACGTCACACTGCCGAGCTCCCTGTGACCTACAACGTCGTTCTGATGACTATATCATCCGGCGGCCAATACTGTGCTGCGATCCAACCAAAGTGCAGGTGGTGAATTTGCGAATAAAATTATTTATTACAGCTTATATTTTTACGGCTCTTCGGTATTATTTTAATAGTTTATAAGCATTTTTTTGCAATGGATACCATTAAAAAGAAGAAATCGGGTAGTTTGTGTAGTTCGTGGATGTAACAATAAATATTATAATTGTGATGAAAAATTTTACCGTTTTCCAAAAGATTCAGAAAGGTGAGAAACTGTTTGTATTTTCATACGAAATGTATAATACTTTATTATTTGATCTTCATATTACATTTATGAGCCTTAGTTCCATGCATTGATTTAATTTGTTGTTTTTGTTTCAGACCTAAGTTTGGCTCGAAGCATGCGATAGACCCAAAATAGAAACTCTATACAATAGTAGTCATCGTTTATGTGGTGCTCATTTTGAACCAGATATAATTATGCAACATCATCAAAGAAGACTTCTTTTGAAAAAGGCTATTCCAATTCCAATTCCAAACATGCAGCGTATGTGAGACGTATTCACAAGCGTATCAGAATTTAGACGATTCGTCTTTATACAGTTACCTTAGAGCTAATGAAAATACGAATAAGTATACTTTTGGATACTTGAACATGCCGCATGAAAATTTTGTACAATACATCTCATTATTAGAAACATTATTCCAAATGAATTTTGAGAAAGTTGCTACGGAATAATATTGTTGAATCACTTATAAATATTAGTCAAACAACAGAGTTTGTACATCCTTGTGTTGATTTTCCAATAAAATATTTAATAAAACTTTTCTTCACGGTACGACTATATTACACATTAAAAATTTGTCAATACAAATTTCAAAAATCATAATCAAATGAAAATTGTAATATGGAAAAACCAATAAATATTTTGTATAAGACTATTGTTTTATTAACTCATCAGTGTACTGTTTCACAATATTTAAGAAAAAACATTTAACACGTTCAAGTCATTTTAAAACTTATCCACCTACGACTATGGTAAAATGAAAATGAATCGTAAAACGATCCGTTCAAGGTTATCAAAAGCTCTGGCAATTTATGAATGAAATTTATGAGAGATACACTACTGGTTGGTTTATATACTGTTGTTTTGTGTTTGTCCATTCTCCAAAAATGAATCAATATACACTTCATAGCCATAATAAAAAGAAATTTTCGATGTAACCATATAAAAATACTTTGGTGTGCTGGCCGGAATAAAACATAACTAAATGAGGAGCAAGTTTTAAATATTTGTTCACTTGCGAAGAAGGAATGAGGATACCGATGAATATTATGATCACTAGAGTATGTTTCGTGATCAATTCGTATCCATATTAAATTCAAGTGGGGGAAGTCGGGGCAAAGTGGGCCACTTAAGGTTTGTCATAACATAATTCTCAAACGAAAAGGTATTTTGGAATATTTTTTGCATCAGAGGGTTGCAGGACCATTCAGCTTTATATATTAAAAATATAGAACTCAAAATATCTTTTATCCAATATCATATAAGTAAACGGTTTATGAAAAGTCTGCAATAAGTTCACTTTGCCCCACATGTGGAGCAAAATGAATCTTTTAGTGGGGCAAAATCAACCAAAAAAAAATTTCAAACATTTATTCATTTTAGTACGAAATATATTCAAAAAACATGAAATCAGTAACTTATTATTTATAAAAACTGAATTTTTCCATATCTTTACTTCTGTGGGCGTAGTTTTCCTTTAATGTCAGCTTTTGTTATGATAAAAACATCATTGACATCTGGAGATATGAATACGTTCCAGTTTCCTCGATACTGCCTCATAAATTTCACTTCATAACTTGTTTTTTTGACGTTTATTATTTGCGCAACAAAATCTTTTTTCTCTTTATCATTGGTTACCTCAACTAGAACATAATCCCCTACATATATATTTGTAGTTAGTTCGGCATTAAGTTTTTTAATTTTCTCAATTTCCACGTCTTCATTATCAGAAAATATTTCTGTGTCAGTAGAATCATCGCACATCTCAGTTTCCTGAATATTAGGTTCTTCGGAATCGGAAGAATCATGAACAACAATTTTTATTTTTATAGCAGCTTTTTGTTCTTTTTTCACAAGTTTAGCTTTTTGTTGTTCTTTTTCTGCTTTCAACTCAGTAAGATATGGAGAAGATGTTATAACAGTTGCAGATCCTTTTTTTCTAATTTTCCTTTTAGCAGTTTTAGGAACCATCTTTGGTATAGACATGATATCCTTAGGAGAAACAGCATTTTTCATTTCATCAACAATTAAGACGTTCTGTTGATTCACGGAACTGGGACCTGCCTCAGAGATGGATATTATTTCTGTAGGTGGGGTAGCTGCTGAATTGACTAATTTTTTTGAAGAACATTGGGCTTCATTTGCTTCGGAAACATTTTGTTTCTTAAATGAATCAGGTCCATAAAATTTGTTTGTTGGAATCGAAGGTTGCTGAACATTTTCTTCTCTTTTTGTATCTTCAACTTCTATAGCAAAATCGTTTTCACCTTCTGATGAATCAGAGTGATCGTTATCTGAAGATTCGTGAATATTTTCTACAGCTATGTTGGCATTAATTTCCGTGATAGGACAGTCAGTAACCTCAACAAATTATTCAAATAAGTAGGAAGACATATTTAAAATATGAAAGTGAACCAAGTGAACCAACGGTTCACTTTGCCCCATACCAAAAAGTTCACTTTGCCCCAACTCATAATATTTCTGACAAGTGAGGTTGATGTAAAATTGTCAAGACATTTTCTTTCAATTTTCCAAAAAAACTACTTGTTATTAGCTGCTTAACACTAGGTATTAGCAATATTAGAAAAACTTAACAAATAACCGACTTATACATTACTCTACTTACTTGCTATATTAGAATTTCACGTCAAAAAAATCAAAAACCGTTCTAAAACTTTATCTGATTCTTACTGAGAATTCTGACACAAAGCAAACTGCTGCCAACTTAAATACGCAACGATGATATGGTAAACGGTTTAAATGTCGCGAAAGATTTAAAATTTAAAAAGAAAGTTCACTTTGCCCCGACGATTCACTTTGCCCCGACTTCTCCTACGATATTCAACTTTATTTGTCTTCAAAAAATACCTCACCTCCAAAGAAAAGCATAAATCGCACGCCATTGGTGCGTTTATGACAAACATTGGCCATGTGGTTGATGTAGGGGTCTCGGGTCTAGCATACTTCCAGAGATGATAAAAAAAATTTTTTCACTGAAATGTGTTGGTGGATGATAATTTTTAAATTTACCAAAATCAGCCATCCCCACCCCTTCCCTAGGGGGGGATGGGGGGTTCGACACCGTTAAAAATTCGTAAAAATGAATTTTTAAATATGGAATCAAATTCTACGTATTTTTTCACGTACAACCCTGAAATTTAATTTCGACAACTTTTTTTTTTTAAAAGTTATGCGGAAAAAATGTTTAAAAAAAATTGATAATTCCATAAATATAAAAATCTTCATTCCGTCTTTACGAATAAAAATAAAAATTTGGTATTTGGCATATGTATATTTAACAGAATCACTAAACAAAATTGAAACCAAAGCTTGAAGCTTCTACTTTCCAAAAATATATGGTTTTATAGCAATTCAAGGTGTTCTTAAGGGGCAGATTTTCTTTAAAAGATAGACTGCAATTCGTTGACTACAGTAATTCCGTACATTTTTGTCAGCGCATAACTTCTGAACTAGTAATGACATCGAGAAGCGGTTTCAATTGAACTGCTTGAGAAGAGCCCAACGTTTCACTTATACATACTGATTTAGAATTTTTTCTCTACATAGTTCGGGACCAGACAAATATCGAAGAAAATATCAATTTTTTGGAAATTCTTTTTATACCACAAATTTTACAACTTGAACTATAATTTGAAAATATTTTGAAATATACAGGGTGTTCCAATAAAGTGTAGCGTATCAAAGTTAGATTTTTCCTTATGGAACAACCTACATTTTATGATTGCCCCTAAAAAATTTGAAACTCTCCCATTATGGTTCCCTATACCTAAATACAGAGGGTTCAGAGCTATGCTGACTTTTCTAAAAATGTGAACATTTCGAAAAAAAATAATAATTTATTGATATGCATACCTACATATAATTTTGTACTTATTTTTTCGTATTTTGTTGTTGTTTTTAATAAATTGTTCTTTTTGATCTGTTTTCAACAACAATAACTTAATCCATATAATGATGTCAAAAAAAACCAAGTTTTTTTCTGGAGTCTAGGGAAAAAAATACTAAATTGGCAACAGCGTGAAAAAAAATTTCTAATTCCTGAAGCCGTTTAGCTTCTCGATATCATGACTAGTTCAGAAGTTATGCGCTGACAAAAATGTACGGATCGAATTACTGTAGTCAACGAATTGCAGTCTATCTTTCAAAGATAATCTGCTCCTTAAGAACACCTTGAATTGCTATAAAACCATATATTTTTGAAAAGTAGAAGCTTCAGCCTATCCGACGGCACAAAAACATACAGGGTGTTTCATTTAAAATATCTAAGTTATTGATCTCCAAGAAACCCAAGTTTTTTCCTGAAGTCTAGGGAAAAAATACAAGATTGGCAACAGCGTGAAAAAAAATTTCTTAATTCCTGAAGCCGTTTCTCGATATCTTAATCGGTTCCCAAGTTATGGACTCATAAAATGTGTCGGAATTCAAATGATCACCCTGTATTAAAATTCAACGACTTTCATATGTATCAGTTTCTTGTATCATCCTGTATATCCATAAATATTTTTACAAAAAATTACGTGAACAATTTACAAGCTTTTCAATAGATTGGAAATTAATATTGCGATCCTTATTAAAATATACTACTAGTGATTACATTAATTCTTAAAACTTTTTATGAAATAGTTTATAATAAAAAAGTAGAGAGAGCAGTAGCATATTTTATCCTTAATTCATCAATAAATTAATAATTCATCATTTAAGTTACAACTCCCTAATCACAGTAGTAGGTCTCGTAACCCTCACAGATGATCGCCCAGCTGGCATTTGCCACTCAGTATCTTTACAGATGTGATCGGTCTTAGTAGGCGCCGCGTGCCGAGATGATGCTGAGAACGGCAATTTTTCAGAGAGTTAGAGTGCAAAGACTAATAGCAGTAAGCTTAGGTGCTTTCATCGTCGCGACGTGCGTCCTGCAAGGAGCTTTCGGCAGGATGAGATCCTGGTACGGTCAGCAGGAACCTCTCGTTGTTGCTAGGTGCGAAGTTAGCTGTTGGAACGAAGATGACAGAAATTATGTGAGATACTTTTTTTTGAAGTAAATTTCTTTTTAATTTGTTTCTTTAATTTTTATTAATAGTTTCCAGTATCGCTACTATAGACTATATAGTGATGCAGTTTGTTTTCGATATCATTATTGAAACAGGGAAAATTTCAAGAATTTTATAAATTGTTCGCTTGTTCTAAGCATGGGCTGTTTAAATAATCGTGTCGACTGAAAAAGTGAATATTTTAACTTCACCTATTTTTTTACCATTAGAAAAACACCATCAAAGAAATACTGGGTGTAACATATTTTCCGGTATAAGCATACGCCTGAACTGATAATTATAATTATATTAATTTTTGAAAACCTTAAACCGACAGATTACTGGTAGAGCTGAAATGCCTTCCATCGGAAAATACACAGGGTGTTTGCATTTAAAAAGATAAATTATAAAATTTCCACAAAATTTATATATTTTTTTGGGTTGATCGGAAGTGAGGGAAAAGGTTTGTATTTACTCATGCCTTTACCAAGGAGCAAAAGTATCATTGTCAAATGTGATCTATTAAAAAATCTAAGTAAAATTACATTAATGTTTATATCAATTTGTTATCCGAAAAACAGCATAAATAAATTCAGGATCAATAATTTGCACCAAAATTATAATTTTTGACAAAATCACTCATTTAAACAAAACAATCATTTTAGTTTTGGTTCTTTACGAAATTTCAACTTTATTGCACAATTCTTGAATATTTCATCTTCAAAATAAATAACAGATTTTGCTGAATAAAAAAACTATTAATTTTCAAATGACTTACCATATATAGGTACGTTTACTCCGGGCGAATCAAATTTTTAGTCCGAGGTCTATATGACGTCACGTGTACTTTACTTTCGGTGTAAACATCCAAGGAGTAAAATTTTATTACTCGAATTTGATCCGTCTCAACTAGGGTAGTTTAAATTTAATTTTTAACGGTGTTAAGACGGCACATTAGTATCTATTCGTGGACCAAAGTGATGGTTTGCTGAAAGCACAGAGTAAAAATAGGTCAGATTTCACGTGAGTCAAATACTGACTGATAAATACTAAAAAATTGCTAATATTAAATAATACTAGCGAATGGATCCAAAAATTTAAAATAACACTGGTAGCTGCATTTTCAATCTCCGAAAGGAGATTGTCTTCGCTTGAAATCATTTTTATAGATTTTTGTTCATTCAACTTTGACAATTTGATGATATAACTAATTTATTTTATTTCCACAGCTTTGTTTGTCTTTGTTGCTATGGTCACTGTATATGATACACAGTACCTTATATTTGCAGTCAATATTATTAAAAATACGTTGGATTGAATTTTTTTTCAATATTATGATATAGGTACTGTTAATAAACAGTTGTAGATAAAATTTTGTACGTAACACGTGTGATAGGAATTATTAACGCACTTATATGATTACACATGCGTGCGTTAATAATGTCCATATCCCACTAATTACATTAATAACTATTATATCCATTTTCAAATAAAATCAGAATCTACCATAAAATTACCTAAAGATTTAAGGTTATGTCATTTCAATATGAAAATGTCAATTTCGGTCCCAGTCTTCAAACCTGGACTATTCTAATCCAACAAGACAGTCAATAATAAACACTTATGTTCTAAGCTAAATAAGTCCACGACTTAGTCCACGGACTAATTGATCCACACAACGTAAACTAACCTAATGAATATGAAATGTGCAAAATCTTATAATCAAGGGGCATGTCTCGTGCAGCTCCTATACTCTGATATATATATATATATATATATATATATATTTCAAATTAACAGATCATTGTAGTTGCCTATAATACCCATCTAATCTTATAGTATTTTTCATTGTTAATTGCTTTGTCTAAGTTTTCTTGTATTTTTTATAACAGTGTTAGCGAAGTAGTCAAAAACAGCAAAAATACATATATCATATAATTTATATTACAATGTACCTCGGAATGACAGCTGTAACATTTTTGGCGCATGCGATTTCATGGTTTTCAGTTTTTCACCATAGACAAAGACATTATATTATATTTCTCTATGGATTTCACTAAAAATATAGTGTAATTATAATTAGTTGAAAGTAGACCAGCTTCTTGATGCAATAGTGTAATTGAAATTCAATAATGTGGTTGCATGAACATCATATAGGAAACTATAGTAATTAACTTTTTCTAATGTAAATGTAGTTATAATATAATGAAAATGTAATGATAATGAACGTTGCATGAATCCGCCTTTAGATAATCAGATATATCTATGTAATTGATGATGCTGGATCTCTCTCAAGCTCTTAAACTATAATATATCCTTTATCAATCATAGTTATAAGAAAAGTGTTTTGGGATTTTCAACCTTTTTTAAACCCAACTACTTTTTCCTATTTTTTTCATAGCATGTCAACTTGTTTCATCTTCGGTGAAAAAATAAACTTTTTACTTAAAGAGTATCATAAAATAGAGTCGTAAAATATACCTTGTAATTCGAAAAAACTCGTAAAGTTAAGAACATAATTTTCTTGCAAGGTAGCTAACGTTTTAGCCATAATTTTCACAGTAATTGTACTTTAAATACTCAACTATTCGTATTCTTCTCATCAACTGAAAAAAAGCTGAACAACTTTTTAAGCTCATCGGTAGGTATATGGACAAGTACCCATTAGATTATTATTCAAGAGCTGTACTTAACGATCTAGAGTATTTATTTGTGAATAGCAATCTCTATACACTTGGTGGAAAATTATATTTCACGCTGATGAGGGCGCCACTCATACCACGGTTAAAGACAAACTATAGAGAAATATTCAATTATAATGTGATTACATTATTACAGGGTATTTATTTCTTATTGAACATTGATAGAGTAAAAATTCAAAAGATGCGTAAGTCAGTTAAGGCTGTATCTGATACGTAACTATACCATCTAGGGCCCGTAGCAAATTCTTTTGATGGGGCACTAGCAGTAAAAATCGTCACGTTGTACTCAGTTTAATTTTAATAAACTTCGAGATTTTCAGCGTACTCAATTACACTTGGTATATGTCCTACTGATGACCATAGGCCTTCTCTCCTAGAACATAATATCTCAATGCATTCATCATCTATTCGCTAGCTTTTCGGTGGAGGAACAGCATCGTGAGGAAACCTGCATACATGTATAATGAAATAGAACTAGCAATTTAAATTCAATCATATTATTTATCAAGAAATAGTATATTCTTCAACGAGTGCAGAATGATGGGGCTATTATTCACGCGGATGAAGTTTCCAAAACGAGCGAGCGCAGCGAGTGAGTTTTGGAATCGTCCAAGTGAATAATAGCCATTCTACACAAGTAAAAGACTATACTTTCTCCACGACTAAAAAGAAAAAACTTTCAGTGAGGATCGAACCTTGATTGTCCGCACCATAGTCAACCACCACTAGGCTATAGAGCATATTTATAAAAATGTAAAGAGTAAATATACAGTGTGGAAACCACTTATGGAATAAAATTCTTTGTCATTATTTCAGAAAATTAAAAAAAATGCTCAGACACGTCAACTTTTGAATTGAGTTGTGCGTTATGTGAACATAAATTTAAATGTACAGGGTGATTCACGCAAGTATAGTCATAGTCAGTGTTGTTTTTTTAATAAAAAGTATATTTGCATATTTTTGAAATCCTCTTAATGAACCGATTCCAACAAACTGAATAATGTATGGTCAATTATGAATTATACAGGGTGAAATTTCAAAATTAATAACTTATCACACTTAAAATATTGGTACTTTTTTAAATTAGCTAAATATGGACTTATCAAAAATCTAAACTAACTAATTATTAGACGTATTTGTATATTACTACAACAAAACCTGCTACGCCCATGAATTTTATCATAAATACCTAAAAATGGCCTAAAAACGCCAATAATTAGACAAAATCGGTAAATAATGTGTATAGTTTTAAATCGGTAAATAGTGTGGATTGTTTTCTATTCTGTCAGTTGTTGATGTGTTGACAGTTTATACTGAAAAAGTAAAATCTTTGTCAAACGCTCTTTCCTTGTCGTCATAACAATGAAATATTTAACTGAGACTCACCGAATTGAGATTTTGATGATGATCGGGTACAGGGATAACTGCAGAAGTCAAGTTGAAGTGGCAAACTTATTTAATCACAGGTATCCCGAATTGCCTAATATTTCACAAAGTACTGTGTCCGAAATTGATGCACAATTCAGAGAACTTGGACATGTCAAACCATTGAAAAGAAAACCACACTTTGTTGAAGATGATGTGAAAGTGGATCCAACTTCAAGTACACGTCAAATTGCCCGTGAAAATAATGTTAGGCATACAATTGTTCCAAGATATCTTCATGAAGAAAAACTTCATCACTACAAATTAACTTTTGTGCAGGAGTTAACAGAAGACGATCCAGATCGTAGAATGGATTTCTGCGAAAGATTGATAAATAAGCTGAACAGAAATGAGATAGCTCTTGGTCAGCAGAGAATCCTAATTGGATGCGTGAGATCATAGGCGACCATATTATTGGTCCTATATTTATAGATGGAGATTTGACAGCTAAAAAATATTTAAATATGCTTAGAAATGAAGTTATTCCTGCGTTGGCAAACTTATATCCCGACGCAATAGATCGTAGCTTACCGAATGAAAATGTTTGGTTCCAGCAAGACGGGGCAACACCCCATTATGCTTCAATGATAAGAACTTATTTAGATGAAATCTTCCCCAATAAATGGATTGGACGAATAGGTACTATTGAGTGGCCAGCTAGATCACCAGACCTCACGCCGTTGAATTTTTCTCTGTGGGGTTATCTCAAGAACAAAGTGAAGAGTAAATATATATACGTAACTCATATTTTCAATCGGAACCCTTACATTAATAAATGAAATTAATTCCGGGAGGCGTACACATTCACTATCGCTACTGTTGTCCATTTTTCCTCTTATAATACGTAAAATTATGATCTTATAATTATTTTGACGTTCCAAACGACGCGCTGTCAGAAGCGATTTGCGTTCTTAGGTATTTGACGTTTCAAAGAGACGATTTGATTTTTTCATTTTAATTCATTTTAGCGTGAATTCTTATAATAATAGAATGTGATTGGCTAACGAGAGTAGTGAATTCTTTTCATTATTCACTGGTGTGAAGAATTTATATCATTATGCAGCTAAATATGTAAAAATAATTTGTGCGTTATCATTTAGTCGTGGAGAAAATTTTTTCTTCAAGCTTTCTGTTCCGCAAAAGTCAAAGTTCAAAGATGTCTTTTCATATATCTCAACTAATTCCAGAAGTGGAAGGCTGCAAAACACTGAGACTTGAAACAATTTCAATCATTGGAAGAAAACGCGATTTCAGTTGACTTATAATGATGTCCAATATTAGAATAAATATGTTCACTTTGAACAAACTTTCCGGATCTTGGCTCGTCTTCGCAAAATGGGATTTTACATTCCTTTGACGAGGTTTAGAAAATTCAGGGGTGATGGACCATTTTTCTGCTACACTATTTGCTTCCATTTTCAAATTTTCAAATTTTCAACCGTTGAACGTTTCAATGCATTCCAAGATCGGTGACTTTAGACTGAAGTGCTTTAGAGACTGCATCGATAGTAAGTAGGATCTTTCAACGGAAAAGCAATAACATAATCAAATAGTAGTTTTCGATCTCCATTTTGAGTGAAACAGCTTTATTTCTTTCATCTGATTTGCATTTCAACAGAATTGTTTTCGCTAGCGGTTTTTGGACTTCAAAAAACCGAACTTCTGAAGCAAAAACGGCATCATAACGTCCTGCCCTTCTAGTCGGGTTTAATGTTTTGAATGTTATTAAAGCTGGAGAATTTTTCTCTTCCTCCATTAGATAGGTATAAAACCTGATAAAATATTCCATCTTCTGATACTATGCCTAAAAAAATTATAAATTTGTTGAACTGTTTAAAAAAAACTTTGCATATCAATAACCTCTCTAACTACATCATTGAGTACTTGATTTAGATTATGAGCAGCATAGTGAGCATAATATACGGCATACAAGTAAATCAACATCTTTTTGTTTACGTTGGTTGAAATACTTAAGCCATATCAATGGTCGCGCTCATCACAACGTAGCGCTACCAAAGCGATCACAAATTTCCTGCTAGACGCGTGTTTTGTTAACTGATCAGATTGAGCGATGTGGTATCAGGTGCCATTTTTTCAATCAGAATTAAAATACGCTACATGCTACCGATTGATGATGCATTAACTGTCATTTATGACATATGCTGGAAACATATTATAAATATCTTTGTTTGGAGATATTTTAGTTTGTATTTTAGCGAAAATGAGTGAACAGCTGGAGGTGACTTATTATTTCATTAATAAATTGTATGGTTTGTCAAGAAATTCAACCCTTCATAGTATGCTCCAAAGTGGGGAGTTCAATTTATTGTAATTAAATCCCATTTTTTTGTGGTTAGAAGTAATACCTATTTCATAATTGTCGTATATATCAAATAAAATTGAGTTGTTTATTCATTTGCATTTGACATATTATGTCGATGGTTTTATTAGCACGTTCAGCAGAATTACGAACTGATGAATCACTCTAAAAATCAAATCGCTACCTGATCAACTTTGTTGGGATGAACGCGACCAATATGTACAGTGATTGCTTGAAATCACCTAGCAAGATAACAATATTTGAATAAAAATGCCATTGGTTTGAAATGACCAAAAATGACTGATGACATGAGGAGTGCGTTCATAATCTATGGATCAGGTGAGGAGCGAAAACAGACAGTGTACGTGTCAGACTACGAGGTAAACGCTTTTTGAACGCTGTGGTGTAGAGTGTGAAGTACATATTAAATTTTTTATAAACACTTACACTGAAGGTGTTGTGTTTTGAACGCACTAGCACGCATGTAAAATTTTTGGACTTGGTCGTATAATTGGTTTCACTCCACTCCATGGGCTATATAAGTGAGTATTTGATAAAATGCACATATTGCACAGTCACCAGGAACTTTTTTTCTAGAATATGTATCAAACCCAATGATTTTCAGACGTGATTGAAAGAATATATTCAGCGTTCTATAACACGAAAGAATCGCCAGAACAAAATACTTAATGTTTACATTAAGATGATTAACATAACCATAATATAATATATGAATTGATGAGAAACGAGCCCTGCTAGGTAATATCGAATAAGTCAGTTATTTTCCACACTTGACGAAGGTTATTAGAGAATAATATTTATCATCGAATACTGTCTGTGTTGTTATGGTCGATTTAAATGGGGGGCGAAGAAGGGTATACATTTACCATACGAGCGCGTAGAGAGCTCAGCTCAGTCATTTTCGAAGATATTCTCGAGAGATTTCGACCTATACTTTGCAGTATTCGATCACAAATCGAAAAGAAACATGAAAACGGGAAAATTTCAATTGGAACAAAAGTTTTTTCCTGATCTGCTCTTCGCGACATAAATTGCGTACAAAGGAAAAGTTTTCTACGAATAAAAATAATAAAATGGCTGAGTTTTCCCAGCAATTCCGAGTTTGCTTTGTTTATAATGATCCAATCACTTCGCTGAAAAAAGCATTGTATTTGTATTTTTATTATCTACAATTTATCTTCTGACACCATTACGATTACTTAAAAAGCATTCGTTTTATTAATTAAAACTGGAAAAATAACGTTAATTCTGTTTTAAATATAACAATTTCATGAGCGAGATTCGCGAGTCAAAAATATATCAGGTTCATACTACGTAATGTCTTTTTTCTTCAAACGTCAGTAAATCTGTTATTCTTCGACTGTGTAGGCGACCGTAAAGTTCCATTTTTCCTTCGCCTTTTGTTTTCACTTTCCCCTCAGGGGGGGGGGGAAAGCGTTATCAAAGCAACGTAGATAGAAACAAGAAAACCAACGTCAACAACTCAAGATTTATTAAATTTTTTGACAGCTCCAATAACCAATAAGATTTCCTTATTTTTTATCATATGAACAATTTCACCCAATCATGTCAACATTACACTGATAACAGACCATGGCCTGTTTTCACGTTGCTATGGACACATACCTATTGATTTATTTCGATTTTGAAGTTTCAAATATTTAATATTTGGAAACGTCACGATTTAGTTGTGATTCTATAATTGGTAAAAAAATTTTTATCCGAATAACACTCGGACATTGATAAATGCTCAGAAATTTTATGACAACTTTCTCAAGCTTGTTGCTTGTAGGCAACAGACCTCCGCCTACGGCGTCGGTCTGTTTCCAAGCTACAAGCTTTCGACATCTGTCATAAAATGTTTTCGAACAATTATCAATGTCCTTGGGTTATTACTACTGAAAAAAAAACCAATACTTTCATTTATCATTTAAATGAATATTGAATGTACAATGCGAAATTGTTGCATTTTGAAAATTAAACCCGCGCAATACCGTTGTAGCATCTTGTTGTGAATTTAGAATAGCGTGGCTCAGTGATACAGGATTTGTGTATTAACTGTATTGGCCAAGCAAAAGAGCATAAAATTAGTGAGTTTTTCACAATAACCCCAGTGGAAAACAGACTGTGCCATCATGTAATGGTATATTATTTTATATGGAGAAAAGTGATACTTTTCATGACGCGCTCTTGTTTAACAGCCGAACGGAGTGATACGTCCTGTTCCTTTGTTATTTTTTGTATCAACCATATTGGGCTGGATCTCCCGATCAGTGATGGAGTTAAAGATTTGTGTTTTGGCATGTGGCGTATGTCAGTTAGTAGTCAGATAGACTTGGTAGAACAATATCAATGTTATATTAATGGCATTTTGGATAATATTACTAATTAAAGTCTATCATCCGATCTTTACCAGTGAACAATGAAAACTAATGTAAGATTATGTTTTAATTCGGTACAATATTATAATAAAACTCCGTGATACTGTCTCTAAATTTTACTGTCTTCGGTAATATGGTTATCTCTAGACTAAACATTTTTAACCATCCAAATCCCAAACAGCCCCCTTCACCCTTCACCTCAGTCGTATATATTTTATGAGGATGCTGAAAGAAATCGGATATCTAACACCGTACGTGCTCGAAACCACATTCCATCTCAGTCTCGAAAAATAAAATATAACACTCGGCCATCCTGATCATTTGGTCTGTCCTCAGACCCTTAATATATACTAATAAAAAAACTAAAAAGATATTTAAATTAACTTGAATCAAAACAACTTATGCATTAGCTAATAATGATAATAATACGCAAGAAAAATAGAATATAACACTCGGCCATCCTGACAATTTCGTCTGTCCTCAGACTCTATATTATAACTTAACATAAATTCAACATTACATCGTTAGAACAGTTTGAGAACAACAAAAAAAAATAATCATGACACTGAAGTGTCTGTTCGTTATTTACAGACAATATATTTGCTAAATAAAAATACAAAGACAACGTTGCCAAAAACAATAGCGGCGTTCACTTGTCACGTTGTCAAGAAAAAAAAAACACATTAGCGACGTTCGCTTATAGGTAGGCACGTTGCCAAAAAAAAACACTGTAAAGACGTTCGCTTATAGGCACGTTGCCAAAAAAAAACACTGTAGCGACGTTCGCTTATAGGCACGTTGCCAAAAAAAACACATTAGCGACTTTCGCTTATAGGCACGTTGCCAATAAAAAAACACTGTAGCGACGTTCGCTTATAGGCACGTTGCCAAAAAAACACATTAGCGACTTTCGCTTATAGGCACGTTGCCAATAAAAAAAAACTGTAGCGACGTTCGCTTATAGGCACGTTCCAAAAAAAAAACACATTAGCGACTTTCGCTTATAGGCACGTTGACAATAAAAAAAACATTGTAGCGACTTTCGCTTATAGGCACGTTGCCACTAATCCTCTTCGCTCTGTATGCTTATCCATTTTTTCACATGATCTGCGGCTACAACAGTTCTCTTACGTTCAAATCCCTCCCGCAGGTCTTCAACTTCGTATCTATCATTGAATAATACAAAACATATCATCGTAAAGTTGAAAATACCTATATCATCTCAATCGTAGAATACAAAACATATCATCATAAAATTAAAAATATATCATCGTAGTCGTAGAATACAAAACACATCATCATAGATTTCAAAATGTGTCATCAAATAATTCAAAATATATCATCAGAGAAGTCAAAGTATCTCATCGTAAAATTAAAAATATATCATCGTAAAATACAAAACATATCATCGTAAAATTAAAAATATATCATTGAAGTCGTAGAATACAAAACACATCATCATAGATTTCAAAATATGTCATCAAATAATTCAAAATATAATTATCACAGAAGTGGAGATATATTAACGTAGAATTCAAAATATATTATCGTAGAATACAAAATAATTCATCGTAGAATTCCATCAAAAGAAATACGATAAAATCATTATCGACGGTCACAATAAGCTCACATTTTCTATTATTTTATCTCTGATTATTCATCTAGTAATATTAATGGAATAGAAAATTCCCCAGGCCATATGCGAAGCGTACCCTTAGCGACAATACTTTTACGATTCGTTGTCATATTTTTGATGTCAAATCTATCGTTTTCCAATATATTTACGATATTTTACAATCTCAATAAAATAAAATGAATGTCAAAAAGTTGCTTTGTCGAATACGGCCTTTGTATCTCCGGCTTTTAACAGTTATCATATCGAAGTAAATATGTCTCTCAATTAGTAAATTGCAAAGCGTTAACGAATCAAAGTTAATACAGCTTTCAACAGGTAAACTGCAAAGCGTTATCAAATCGGAGTAATTATGATTTTAGCGGTGGTGAAAAGTAGCGATAAAAATAAGTTAGTTTAATGAACAATAATAAACACTTGCAATCACTCTAACTATTGCCTTAAAACAATTTTTATTATTAGTACCTCGTTATGGAATTTTAAATCCGTAGAATTGACTGTACTAAACTATAATCATGTTCTTAACTTACTTTCTTTCCACAGATAACCCTTTTTTATCTCAAATCATTCTTTTGTCAATATTTTTATTACTTCCAATAGTCCCTAATAATTCTTATCAAACTTAGCTATAAATGACTTTTTCCCGATTGCTGAAATACTAGCTCACCCATCTTGATAACTTTGTTACGTTGTCTAGTATAGATTCAATCAATGTTTTTTCTTTAGCCTGGTAGATGACCGTTTACTGTGGTTAATAAATAAACATGCGAAAATACCTTGGTGTTTGGTTCCGAAGGAATAAAGGTTGTTCGTACTTTAAGAATAAAGTTCGGCTATTCTGATTCGTTATCGCTGATTTCTGTTTTCAATAAATTTATTTTATTACCGTTTTAAAGGAAGTATATCAGTAGTTCCTTGATTTATGAGAATCCGCCGATTACTAGAGTAACTTCAGAATTCGGTGTTAATTTGAATACATTTTTTTCAATAGATTCTCTCTTGATATTGCATCCACAGCGATGCATTGTACAATCATCAACAAATAACTCAACCCCCTTGCTAGTATACAAGGTTACATTGCGGAGATTTTCGCTCATATTGTGATTCGCTGGATACAGACAACTCGGAATTTTTCCCATCTAAGTCTTCCTGACATTAACATCTCGTAGCTGGACCAAGTAAATATCTCACCAACTTTCCTCATTTCATCGCACCACGCTGTAGCACCTTCGCAATGTTTAATTGCATAAAACACTAGTACATTCACGGCCACTGATGGTTTAACCGCATTGTCTCAAAGGTTTTATTGTTTCAGTTGAGACCTTAGCGAACTTTTTTCATTTTAAAATTGATTCTCACTTTGAAATTACACAAAAAAAACATTGAACTTTTCTCACGTCACCGGTACTATCCTCGGTACTATCCCACCGCTGCTTTGTAAGATTATGTTTTTAATTGGGTACAAGGTACAATATTATAATAAAACTCCGTGATACTGTCTCTAAATTTTACTCGCTTCGGTAATATGGTTATCTCTAGACTAAACATTTTTAACCATCCAAATCCCAAACAGCCCCCTTCACCCTTCACCTCGGTCGTATATATTTTATGGGGATGCTGAAAGAAATCGGATATCTAACACCGTACGTGCTCGAAACTACATTCCATCTCAGTCTCGAAAAATAAAATATAACACTAAATAGAATATGACATGACAACCCACTGTAATCGGGCCGCTGTCAGTGTTGTCATTCTGGAATGGTCCATTTTAGAAAAAGCAAACAATGTACTTAGTAAAGTCAAGCTGTTTAAAAAAAGTCAGTATGTAAAAACAACATAACCCTACGGTTCTGCTACTGAATTGTTTATATTTCTTACAAAGTTTATTTTCTCATGCCCAACTAACCGATGTGAAAGATCGATATATTTTTTGTATTGAATATTTTCCTTTTCAAGACATTAGTTATGTCAGTGGTGTTGTATTTCTTCACTCCGATGTAGGTACTCACGTCCAGATAAAAATAAATACACCCTAGACAAAACAACGTGATTTTTTGTTATACGTGACACATTTGGTTGATGTCAAACTGTTTAATATACAACAAAATTAGTGCA
>CAJUYH010003815.1:0-30273 GCA_910591685.1 Galerucella tenella | reverse complement strand
CCTCGGACATTGATAAATGCTCAAAAATTTTATGACAACTTTCTCAAGCTTGTTGCTTGTAGGCAACAGACCTCCGCCTACGGCGTCTGTCTGTTTCCAAGCAACAAGCATTCGAAATAATATGTCATAAAATGTTTTCGAACAATTATAAATGTTCTTGGGTTATTACTACTGATAATAATGTCAAATATATTAATTATCAAAAAATCATTAAAATTTTCAACAAATATCGCTCAAATGGAAGAAGACTGCAATAAAGTTTTTGCAAAATGCTGTAATGCAACATTAGTATAAACTTTTTCGTCGGTTGTTGACATGCCGATACGTAAAGGCACTATCCGTTTTCTACTAGAATTGTTTTCAAAAAGTATGTGTTGCAGGTAGAACCCAAACATAACGTTTTCATGTGCATTAGTGAATAATTTTATAAACAATAGTGTGAAGGTAATTTGAATATATAAAAATTAATATATGATTTTATTAAAATGCCACCGTTCTATGAAAACAAACTGTTGTGTTCTGTTTTTCTTTCTTCTATTTACGAGAGCCATTTCAAATATCATTTTTCTATGAAGGAAACAATTGTGAGAAAATATTCCTGCACGAGATGAGAGAAAGAATATACTCTCGACAACGAAGAATGACCACTTGAAAGGCGTTATGCGTTAACAAATAAATCTGCAGCTGCACTCGAGCTTTTCACTATTCACTCATTATTCTCCCTGCTATTCAACTCAACAGAACAGGACTAGCCCATTGTATACTAAAGGATTTCATATTTTGAGGCTTTTCAAGGAATCAAATTTCTTTCCAAAATCCGTAGATATCTTGAACTCAACATACAAGACGAGAATCTTCCTGTGACATATGGCTTATCTTATGAGCAACGACTGTCCAAATTGGCCTCGTACTTGCAGTGAATGTCAACAATAGAACATTTCTCATAACTTTCATGCTCCTGTTGGAAATTTCAAAACTCTGACATAAAGTTTTTCTCAAATCCACATCAATCTTATTAGACCACTTCCACCTCAATATTTCTTGACTGTCATCGATTATTTTACTCGAAGGCCCGAGGTTTATCCTTACAAGATGAAGTTTTAACACCCGTTTCTGCTCCTATTTCCACTCCTGTTATTGAACCTGTACCTGAGGAACCCATTTCTGCTCCCAAATATACAATGTGGTGTGACAGAAGAATTGAATTTAGAAAAACTTTGAATTTGCAACCGAATTAGTTCTGTTCCAACTGCAATCAGAAACTGTCAGAAACGATCAGAGGTTAACTGGTCATAGCAAACAACGAGTTTACTTTCGTGTAATTCCTATCACTCATTGCAATGGTCGACTATTCTCTCATAGTTTCTGACAATCTCTGATTGCGATTGGAATAGATCTATTATCTGCCAAGGGGGGAGGTGTGACAGTTTTGATAAAAAAAAGTGAGTGACAGCAGTCGGAATCGATTTATTTTTACAATTAGACATTAGAGATTTTAATGAGCTGTCAATCATTTTTTAGTTTATAACGTAGGTACGTGTGTTTACAGATATAAAACTTCATATAAATAGGAAAATTTCATTACAAAAGTACGACTATTACCTATAAACTCTTCTTGAACTGTCTACAAACAGCTATATTTGTTCCACTGCACAAGGTTGGCGAAAAAAATAATACTAGTTATGTATGCAAGTATGTATGTCTACTGCAGTGACATTAACTGAGACCTAAAAGATCATGTGCCGCTATGGTTATCAGCGGGAATTTTGTTAAATAAGTTAGTGTTGTTCAAGAAGTTTACCATCACATTGTCCACTTTTAAAACTAGGGAATCATCAATTTGTTCTGGAACCAAAGGATGCAGTCTTGCCCGGATCACCCTGGGCGACCCTGGGAAGCTGGCGTCGAAGAAATATTTGGCGATGACCAGGAAAAACCTACGTTTAACAGTAGGATTTCTGACTAGCCACTGTCAACTAAGGAAACGCCTTCATACTATGGGGCTAGTGGACACACCTCTAAACAGGATGAGTGAACAGAAAGATGAAACTGTCAGGCATGTCTTATGCTAGTGTCCGGAGTTTCGTCAATAAAAGAGTGAGTTTTCGGTGAGTCTTGGCCTACACCTGCCGATATAAAGGAGCTGTCTCCTAGTGACGTGTCCACCTTTCTGGGAAGGACAGGATGGACGATGACCTAGGAGGACAACTCCTCGGGAGGATGTACAATGGGTCACATGTGGTCCAAGTGCTGTGAGCCTACACTCACCCTTCCTACTTTACAGATACAAATACAGATCAATTTATTCTGGCAATTGTGCAAGTTAGGAGATGGCTAGAGGAAAGTTGAATGCTACAATTACATATTGGTGGTTCTTCTTTGGTGATGAGGAGTAGATGCGTTAATGATGTATGACCAATACGGCGGTTGATAACAATTTGGTTTCTTCTTCCCCGTGGAAGAGGTAGCTTGGATCTCACTCGAGGTTTGATTTCTTCAAGTTTTGAGTCGTTCACGTTCCACAATTGCTGCCAGGTGTTATTAATATGGTCCTTAATGTTGATTTTAATGTCTGTTGGAGGAATTAGTACCTTCTTTGTTCTACTTAGTTTTGTATTTTGTATCGACATCCAATGGCGTGAGTTTTTAGAAGGAAATTTATCGATGTTATATTATAGATTATGTAAGAGCTAGGAGCACAAACACTAGCAGTTCAGTGGAACATGATAAATTAATTGTTTAGGTAATTAAAATAATATGTAAATAGATAAATATAATTTGAAAATAAGTTATCAATAAACGTTACATCACTATAATTGGACTGTCTAAGCATGCTATATAATATTTCTGTCCTAAATTCGAAAACCGGATGTATCTATGGATTGAAGTCAAATTGTTAATGTAAAAATCGTTAAATTAAAATAACAATTTATTGATTTGTACCATTTTGCTAAATACAGGGTGTTCTATAAATAAACGGTAAAATTTATGCTTATATATTATATAGTATAGGTCGTCAATGCCGTATAAATTATTTCATTGATGACGTACCATGCCGTCACTTTTTCTTTTCCTCCCCAGGGAGGAAAAGTACACTTCGCTCCCCACAACGAGGCCAGGAAATGTATAATTTGGATAGAGGTGGGCGGAAAAATATATTTAATGTTGTTTAAGACTACGAAGTTACACAATTCTTTAAACTTTGTGGAAATCGATTGGGCCGTGTGACATATATATATATATACAGTATGTTCCAAAGTGTTTTATACAAATAACTCTAGTCAGTAAACAAGAAAAAATTTTTTTTAAAACATTGGCTAGAATACAGGGAAAATGGAAATTATGATTTGTATTCATAGCAAAATAAATTCATACTACAATTTAGAGCAGAATGTTGAGTGAAATCGTTATTGAAAGGCAAAAAATTATGCAAACCTCAATACCAGTCTATTTTTTGTAAACATTTGGTACTGCAAGTGATGGATATCTTTTTATCAAAAATATTTTCGTGTGAAATGTGCATTTGTATATAAAATTTGGGACTAACTGTATACAGTGGATAATTAAAATTCATCTCCAGATAATATTATATTCTGTCAGTTTTCCCAAATTTTCTCGTAATTCGTTGTTCGTCGTATAAAACGTTTGAAATCAAAATTTATTTTATGGGTGAAAATAATTATTTTGCTCAATTTTCAACAAATTGTACTTATACTGACGCTGGAAAAGTCTTAATTGTCCCCTATTTTTATTCAGGCTTTTATCTTTATCTAGATCCTAATAATCCACAACGGTGGTGTTTTGTTTCTGTGCATCAACGAACGAGGCGATTTACAGTAGGCCTTGATATCAATTTTATGTGCCTTTGTTTGAGATCTTTCTCTCCGCAATACACTTCAACTTCTCTTATAGTTGAGCAGAGGAAATGGAACAAAAAGGTTTTTTTTTATGTCATTTGGACTTTTTTAATGTGTTGTCGCTTTTATTTACAGTTCATGAGCTCTCGTTAATAATAGGGATGGTACTAGCCCAGATGGTACAATAATTGAATCAATGTATTAATTAAAAGACAAAAAACAAAAAATGTTGATACCTAAAATTACACCATTTTATCACTAAAGTCATAATAATGTTAGCTGCTCTAGTTAATAAAATACCAGATTATCATTCCGTTACATTCTATAATCTAGCGTCTAACAAAACGTTGTTATGAAAGTGAAACCATTCTTCATGCTTCGAAAAAAGTAAACAATGGACATCACGACCACACACGGTTAAATCCTTGAGTTCGTTTTTTCAATAAAAATTTCACATAAATAAAATAATATCATTAATTTTTTAAATAAAACCTTCGTGGCTGTTAAACGGACACTGTTAAAAAAAGTAAATTTGTAGTTCCTTATAGACCCACTCACCACAAACCTAACCTAGTTTTGAGTACAGACATTTTAACTTCTCTTCTCGTTCGTATTTTTAAATTTTATTTTTTCAAGTGTTTAATTTTAGTTTAGTTTATCAAAAAATAATTATTTTTGAATAAGTCAATATAATATAAATAAATTGTTTTGTTATTGGGATATATTCGATGCAATACTCCAAATAGTCACCACGAGTGACAGGTGTTTTTTTCAAAAACTTTATTAATAGCTTATTACAAATGAAAATATACCCGACAATAAAAATACGTTTTGTCCAATTAATGACCAATTGTTTTATGTGATATTGCATTAGAAGTAAATTATTTTGTGGAAAAAGCATGACATGATTCACTATTTATTTTAAATTATAGTATTTTTCGATAATATAATATTTTATGTCATTATTGTGTTCTTGTACCTTATATACCATCCACATAATGGATTACTTCATGGCCGTGTGGGCATTAAGGTGGAAAAAACAGTTTTCGATCAACTTTTAACAAAATAAAAAACATATAAATTTACGTTTATATATTATTTTATTGCATTTACATAAAATTGGCAATTCTGGAAGGTTCCGCTGATAACTAAATTTTCTGCAACAAATTTAAAAACAATATTTATTATTCAAAACGAACTGGTATGACAAAAAAGTTTGTATGCACTACGGGTACTAATAGGTATATATCCAAGGGCGACTTATGAACCTTCGGGCTTTGTAAGACTGTCGCTCTTAGGGCATAATCTAATAATAATAGTCCAATCAACCCTTTATCCCACTCCCAAAGTGTTGAATAAGGAAAAGAAAAAAATCTATTATTTTTTCTAGATTTCACAACTACTTGTGATGATACAACATTTTGCAATCACCAGATTGACATGTTTTACACTTGATGACTATATCATCGAGAATTCTTGTAAAATGATATTTGTAGGACTCGACTTTTCCATTTTCCGAGTATAGGACCGGAAAAAACATACTAATGATTTTAGGACAAAGCTGCAATTAAATTATAAAAAATTGTAGAAAAAAATAGACTGTTGTGATCGATTTTTTTCATTTCGTTATCTCAACCCTTTTGTGCTAGAGGACAAGTTTGATAAGACCATTTTTCTTGTAGAACACACGTTTTCCGTATTCTCTATTCCAATTACCAATTATATTCAATTGTTGATGTAACATATTTTGCAATGACTGGATCACATGTTTCGCACCTGCTAGCTACCTTAGCGAATGAAATTGGTCTCGTTTTCCTTGTCACAAAGTCTGCAGCTAATATCCCAGTTCCATTTTATGCAGATTGTCTCTTACCCGGACGTGACACGTAAGATAACCTGTTATTTAGTGATATTTACTAGTTCATATGTAACCCCTATAAAGGTATATCTTTGTACCAGCTTTGGAATGTTCCGCCATTGTAGTCTTGTACCCATTTTTGTATTTATTTGAATGATTCTGCTCCAACATGTCGTTGCTAAACCTCTTCAGCTTGTTTATTTCCAGAAATATTATCATGTCTCGGCACCCACATCACAATTTTAGTAACAGTGCTGAAAGTTTCTACCCAATGTTTTATGAAATTTACTTAAAAAACCGTCCATCGATGTTGAGCGATAAGAAACCATGAAATTCGTCTCTATATTGTTGGCAAGTTTATCTGAAGCCGTGAAAGGAATGCAGTCGAAAATGGAAAAGCTAAAGTGCTAAATATGTAGTGATACTAATTATTAGAAAAGGGACTTTTTATTATTAACAATATCAACAATATGATTAAACGTTAATTCTTTAATGTGCTCGTTTCCTTGGATTTTTTCTTTTACATTATTTTTTCAATTTATGAATATTAAAAGATTACTTTTCCATATTTGTTACGGGCTTCTTCAAGCTCTGGCAGCGTTGTACGAAAACCATAATTACCACACCCTCCGAATTACATAATTGGTGATTTTTATCGAAAGCTGATTTCTTATTGGCAAGCGCGTGTGTGTGATCTTCCCTCTCACTTCGTCAATTGGCTATTGATTTGGATATTGATTTATCCAGTGGCTTTGGTATTGTCAGTTACCTTTGTATTTTCAGTTTTACTTGGTAAAATAGGTACCGTACGCCTTTTGTACGTTTATGACATACAGTATGCGAAAACTCTTTCCGAGTCCATTCCAATTACACAAGTACGACAAGGAAAATATGAGAAAAACTGCTTGAAAGAGAGAGAAGAATAATTGTGGGCGTATCTAGTTCATCCGAGGTTCATCCATTCAGCTCTCGTCATTCTTCCAGCCTTGTGTAAATGGAATGGACTCGAAAGAGTTTTCGCATACTGTATAAGTGTGTTCGAATCCTGCATAATTTGAATTCAAAAAAAGAAAATTTAACTAAAAAAGACCCTTGAAAAATTCTTGCAACAATAAACAACCACATTATTTTCTGAAACGTTCAGATGATTCCTTATTTTTTACTTTTTGTGGGATATTTATTTCAATTTAAATCACATCTGGCGCAGTTTCATGCCGAGACGGCATAAACTGCGTCGCATCTCGACCGAAATCCGACGCGATGCGTCTCATGTATTCCTTTCAAATGTCGCCGAAGACAAAGAAAGCGAAAAAAAACTTATTGTCGAACAAAAACTTAGCGTTTTGTTTGCGTCTAGATGAAATATTCGCCGGATTTTTTTCCGAACGAAGTTTGATTTAATGGACCGGTGTTTTTTTTGCTCTCGCGAGTTCTGCTTTGTGACTTTCATAAATTCAACCTATTTTCGTTTTTTTTAACTGCTTTTGCCTTAGACAGATAATGGATTGAAATGTTGGCGACACTGGAAGTTATTCTTACACTGAAAGAAATAATGAGACTAATTTGCAATGTTTTTTAAATTCCTTTGGTTTCAGTGGAACAGGGTAAATTCAATTTTAGAAATTATTTCACTACAAGAAAAAATAATTACTTGGGTATTCGGCATTCGGCCAAATATAATAAAAGTAGTCAATTGTCGAATACTCGTTGAAAATCTAATTTCTTCTATTTGACTTTTTCACACTGTATACAGGGTGGTTCTTGAGTAATTGTGCGTAAAAGTACAGTATAATATTCACTTTAAAATATTGCGATTTAAGATAACTAACTTTAATAAAATGTTGATATTAAGAGAGATACAGGGTATTGAGCATAAAATTTTAATTTCTTGTTTTTTACAGTAACTTTTTGACGTGAATACACAAAAATTTGACAGTGATGATTGTTGGATATGAAAAATCATAATTTTGTACCTATTTCGATGTATTTTGTATGCGGCATAAATATACGCTAAACTTTTTTGCTTCTTAAATTAGCGTTACGTGTCGATATCGTAGATTTTGGCCTGGAATACGGATGCTAGGTTTCCCAACGATGCGTCATCATCATCATCATAATTAGACTCCTACTTCTGTTCCTATGTCAGCCGTAAGTGTATCACATCAACGTTCCTTCCTGACTGCATGAATCTAACCCATCCAAGTTTAGCTGGATACGGTATGGTTGGTTGTCGTTAATTGTAGCCAACACGTTATCACTTCTCATTTCAAGAAGTGAGTTTGGGATAACATATGTGATTCTGGAATGACTATTGCTTTTGGTTTATTCGTGCTAATTTCCATTGCATTCCAGCCTATACGCAGCCATTCTGTATCTTCTGCATTGCCGCAGTCGTGTTGCTACCCATTGCCTCGTTTTGCACTGACCTGTTTTTAGCCACCAAACTAAGTGCACAGCAAGTGTACGATCTGAAGATTTAGTTTCTATGTGTTTTTTATCGCCTGTTTGGCAGTCAGAGCGATAGGGCCTTTTTCGCTTTATTGGTTTTGTCATGTGAATTATACCCACACTGTATATAATATTGAGAAAATAAACTATTTCCTTTTGCGAATATCAAGAAATGTAACTTTTTAAAGAAAAATAATACTTCACTTCTGACCTATGGTATATTTTTTTAACTTGTGTTATCCTTATTTTTATCATTCTAGTACCTTCTATCTCATGATTTTGTTTACATTTAGCTTGAAAATTCTTGAACGAAAATTAAATAAATCACGTAATATTTAAAACATGTCTACTTTATCTTTATCAACATTATAAGTATTATTATTCTGAAAAGCATACATGAGTTGTTGTTTATGTTTGTGAAGATTTATGTACGTTTTGATGATGAACAGGCATATCTACGGACGAGTCTTAAAGACGAGTAGAATTGTGTGTGGAAGCCGTTTATCTCGGGACATGTGTCTACAGAATGTTAAGTTGTAATATTTTCACTTTTTGTATATGTTAAGGTTAAGCTTTCCCAGACCAAACACAACCATAGTACCTAGTGTCTCTTTTGATTTTAAAAAGAAAAAAATCAATGTTTTGTTAAATGTTATATTTTTTGACATTCAACTTGAAAAGTAAACATTTAGGAACGACGTATTAAAAAAAATTATTAATACCGAACTTTTGACATAATATATCAGTGGGTGCAACTGAACTGCACATTAAAAAAATCTTCCCGAATCTGACCTGCACTAGGCCACTAGGCGTTTTTCTTACCTGCACTCAACTTAATATCTGTATGAATAATTGCGCCATTATTTTTGTCAATTTAGGATTTCCTGCAAGATATTTTATATACTGAAATGATTATTTTATTTGTATGTATAGTTTATTTCTTAATGTCTGACAGCACAGTAGCCTCATTAAATATTCAGATAGAAATTTATCTCTTACAGAGTGATCCTAAGAATTTTACAAGTAAATACTAAAATTCTAATGCAAAACGAGTAGGTGTCTGTATTGTTTATCTATACATCCCTGTTTCAGCTCAAAATACAATATGGTAATAAAACTGAACAATGACAGATAAACGATAAACATTGCGGCAGTGGCGGAGATTATACAAATTTGGGCGAGACCAAGTTTCATCGTATATACCTGCAAAATTTCCAAGTAGTCATTAGGACAATCCCTAGTAGGACCCTATTGTAATGTTTCTTGGAAATTATCAACATTTCGAAGATCAGAGAGTAATTATCTGGAATAACAATTGATAAATTGCTTGTTAATATGTGTCCCAAGAATTGACCTGCGCCAAATTCTCAAGATAATGAATTAAATATTCAGTCAGAATAGTTGCGTTACAAGATTATTTCAAAAATAATGTATTGTTTTAACTGTATGTACTCTACAAATGTATGAAGGTCAGTTAGTTGTTTTAACTAACCGAATTTAGATTCATATTACCTTTATATATCAGATCGGGTATAAAATTGAATAGTAAATAAATTCCTCAGATGAACGGCGACGCTTATGGTTTACTACCTGACTAGCATCTGTGACCTTTTCGCGTGCTGTCAGACAATAAGAAACAGACTATAACACACATACATAATACATAATTATATATGCCTGAAAACCAAAGAAAAGCTAGGATAGTTGGAAATCTCCAAATTTGAAAGAAACTTCACAAATTTGTTTGTTTTAACATTCAATAAACTTTTGTTTATTTAAAACTTCTCTTCCAAACCGATTTTCGTTTTGAATTCTTTTTATATAAGAGCCCGTTTGCATATAGATTTTTAAAAACAATTAATATTTGGATGCGATAAGCAATTTTCTTACTTTTCCACACTCATCTTAGTGCGGAAAAAGTCAATTTGTCAAGTTTATGGAGAGTATACTGACATTTGAATATTTAAAATATATATTTGTATGATTGTAGTTTACCAAATGACTGAAAAATTAATAAATTTATTATAATTCTGCTATAATTTTCAATAAAAAAAACTTATTTTTCAATCATTTTTTAATGGCCCTGGTATAAGCCCCATCAAATGAATGTCAAATAATAATAATTAATTTGTTGATATGTATTTAATAGGAAATGTTTCTTTATGTTAACTTTTGGGCTTATTTCCGCATGCTAGTAGAAAAAATAGTGTACCCAACACGTGCGTTAAGTGACTTTTCCGCACGCGATTGCTGGCCAAACTCGCTGAAGCGTCGTTCGGCCATCTGCAATAGCGTGCGGAAAAGTATCACTTTCCGCACTAGTTAGGTAAACTACTATTTCTGATTTGACTTTTGAACCGAGTGATTTACAAGTAATGGTTATTCTAGTTGAAATTGAAGTGGTATACATCTATATTGCTGGTGAAAATGATTAATTTTCATCATTATAGTTTTCCACAAGGTATAGTCATCAATGAACAGATAAAACTAGGGATCTTTCCACTATTAAACTGTGTTCTTAAGTAGCATTTTTAAAGATCGGCAGATATAGTTTTCCTTGGTTTCCTATATCATTGCACAGTTATACTGATCTTAAATGGGAAAATGTTTACAGGATATCCTCAGGCTCATAATACATAAACTTTAATATTTGTAAAATCATATCTTATCCTTTTTTCTATTCATATATATTAAGTCAATCACAAAATATTAAACACCAAGTAGGCATCACATGCATCAAAAAATGTAACTTCTGTCATTCTGACGATGATATTTTAAATATCGAAATAATTATCGGAAGTAATTACACAAGTGCATCAAAATTACCGATAATTTTTTATGAAAGCATGTGTCTAATAACTGCATGAGTTTATTTTCATATTTTGGCGAAAGAGCCCGACTCCGAAGGAAGAAGTCTCTTTTAACAAAATATGAAAATAACCGAATGCAGTTTTTACTGACAACATGCTTGAATAAAAACTTATCAGGTTTATTTTGTTGCACGAGTGTAATTCGGTAGAATATTTCTCGAGTAGACGAAATAAGAGTATTATATTTTTGGGTTTACTTGCGGTCACTTTTCCTTGAAAAGAATTTGAAGAATCTTGTGCAAATCGCGACATTTCAACGAATTTTAAAGTTTGGCATATGTCACAATGATAAATATTGCGCAATTTTAACACTTGTTACTATAGTTACGGACCTACAGGGAAATTTTCGATAGCTAGCGGGATCTTTTCGATAGTTAGCGGCATCTTATCGCGATAAGATTCCGCTTCATATGGGATTTTTAATACAGGAGGGTAATATTCTTAATAATTTAGAATTTCCATATAAAATTTTTTCAAGAAGAAAGTGGAATTTTTTAGAAACAGTTTGTTTTGAAAAGTAACAAGTAAATATTTTCCAAAAATAGTTTATTTACTTGGAACCCCATACTATACTCTACTTCTCTACATAATTCCCATTAATATTAAGGCACTTATCATATCGTGGGACCAGCTTTTGTATTCCATCGTCACAGAAGGTAGGTAACCGCTTGACTGCATGACTAGATAACCAATGCACAGGCCAATTGTTTGGTTTTGTGCTTCTTAGCCAACATTTTTTGGACCCAACTTTTACAATTTTTAATAATATTGAACGTTCGGACACAATTTCATAAAGAACACTTCTTGAGACAACAGGAAATTCTTCAGATAAGGACGAAATCGTGAATCGTCTGTTCTCTTCCATTTTACTGTGAACTTTTTGAATCAAATCATCGATAATGACTGAAGGTCGCCCATTTCGTTCCTCATCATAATTGTTTGTACGGCTAGCTTTAAAAGCACTAACCCATTTCCGCACCATTCCATAGCTAATAATGTTTTCACCATAAACATCACTGATTTGACGATGAATGTCAACTGCTTTGAAGCCAAGTACCGAGAAAACCTCGCACGCACCTCGCAGTCGGTGGGATTCTCAATAGGTGGTGGCATTTTAAAATCACGCAAACCGATGTATAGTTTGGCTAACTTATCTGAAGCTGTGAAAAGAATGCGGCTGAAAACATTCCATATTGCCACGTTTTACTACGAAAAAGATAAAATGCCATGTATATACTGATGATAATTAGAACATAGACTTTTGATTATCGACAATATATCAATATGTTTGTTTCATTGGGTTTTGACTATCAACATTATTTTTTCAATTTCTGAATATTAAAAGGTAAACACTTTTTCAGGCCGGAAACGTCGTGCGAAAACCATATTAGCGCGTCCTCCGAACGAATTCAATTGGTGAATCAGTAGGCCCTTTGCTACGCAACCAGACTTGCTATTGGCAAGCGCGTACTCTTTCAATTTATTTCTACTATTGACTAACATTGATTATTCAGTGGCGTTGGTATTGGTATAAAAATTTATAAAATAGGTACCGTACGCCATTGGTACATTTATAACAGATACCGGTCATGTTCACTAGACTCTTACCTATACCGCGTAGCTTCAGACAGGTTTGCCAAACTATAGACTCGATGGGATGGTTCCGTAATGGCGTAATTTTTGTGTATACACTACTTTTAAAACACGCAACTAAATTACAGTGTTGTCATTAAATTTGATCCAAATCGTTTTTATATTTTCGATTTCTAATCGAAACTTCATGCTGAAGAATTTAATTTCTGTCGTTCGAAATAATCGTTTCCGACTTTCCCCATTCAAAATGATTACTCAGCTTCCTTCACAAACACAAATATATACCTAAACCCTCTCTTGAACTTCCCGAAATGCCTACAATCCATTACTTAGTCGAACCAATTTCCAAAAACTTTCTTCGAGTTTTTCGTTCCAAGAACATCGTCCGAGTTAACTTTTCTTTCCGCTTATACCAGCAGTTCCTTTCATTGTCTCGTCTCAAATACAGAACCGTACTTTACTTTTATATCCAACAAATCGAGTAGTTTAGATGAATTTACATAACGATCTCGGAAAACTTGTATTCGAAATTAGACTACACTAAACATGTTTTATATGTTAAAAAATATAAAAATCTAATCTGATGATAAAAACATAGTACTTTACATAATCTATTGAAAAATTGAATTATTTTACCCCACACCAAAAGTATTTTTTAACCTTTCTTCTCTTTTATAACTTCGAATAACCTTCACTAAGAAAATAAAACTCAACCAATGAAAACAAGATGTCAATGGGCCTTTTCAGCAGATGCTCAAATTTCAAAACAAATATGTTTAATTAAAAGTTTAATAAAAAGTTGAAAAAATATTAGAGTAATTTGAACACTTGGCAAGGGACCATATTATAAGGTTTGGAATTACCTATGTTGGAAGTATTTGTCAGAGTCAGAGTGCTGCTACGGTCGAGGCCAAAACATTCGAAGAAGAATAACCTCGCCTGAAAATTTTGGTTTTGTGCTTGTGTGTTATTCAGGCCAATAGTTTAACTGGGGGATTTTGAGTAGTTGTAATGGTAGTATTATTTCCTCTCCAAAGTGCTTCCGTCTGAGTTCTTGTAAGTACTTAGAGAAGCATAAAATGTGATAAGAGCATCCCTCGGTCTAGATTGCTGCACATACGTTAGCTGACTTAACCCATTTTGTGTAAATATTTCTTCAAGGTAAAGTTAGAAATTTTGGCAACAACCCGACTTTCCTTGTATTGTATGTTTCACACAGGTAACTACAATTTTAATTTTGACTACTACTAATATAACTTGTTATTATTAAACCTTTATTTGAAAACAATTTCATGTCTTTTTGTATTTCTAGTTGTATATTTCAACAATTTCTCAAATGTAATTTTAACAATCGTAATATTCCCAATTTGTACTCTCAATTATATGTTTATCTTTCATATTACATTTAAAAATATAGTTCTGATTTTAATAATTCTAACATAATTTCATAAGATCTTTGTTTATTAAGTGTACTATTCCTTTCTATTGTAGCCTGATGATAATAATAATAATAATATCCTTTTTGGGGACTATAATAAAATTTATTGTGGTTTCGACTTTGAGTTTTATTGAACCATTGGTTTGGATTCTATAATCTGGTTGAAAATTCATTTCTACCTTGTTCAGTAAACTCATTGTATGAAGGTCCTTCTGTCATCCTTCATTTGTATTGGTTTCCTTTGTCTAGCCAGTTCCGGGATTTTCTTCTTGTGCAATCCTTTGCGATTCCACAGAACGGTATCGGACCAACGAAGCTCCTTTAAAGCACTATTTAACTAACTAGTCCACCAAATCCATCACCTACAACCCTATAATGTTTCGGCACTTATAATAGGCACACTGTGTTGTCTCCAGGCTATTGAGAAAATCTTTACAGTTTATCACCACTCTAGACTTGGTGATTGAATTTCTGATAGCGTCAATCAGATCCTAGTTGTCAGTAAATATCTTAATTTTTGTTGGGCATACCTACCCAAAACAGGCTATAGCGGGCATAGTTTCTGTATGAAATATAGACGTACATCGAATACTTTCTTTCTAGATCTGTTTATACCAGCCCCAGTGCCATGGTTTGGTTTAGAACAAGACGATGTCTCAGGATTACCTGAGTGCGACACCTCCTAGACAGTAAACTTATGTGGAACAAACCCGAAAAGGAGATACCTAACACTCAAAGCAAATATTATGGTTTAAATATGTGCATGAAACTTTTAGGGAAAAATTGAATTTTCTGTAAAAGATATTGATTCTCTTTTTTATATTGTTTTTATTAATTGGTGTTCGTACTTTTTATTTAATTTTATAGTAAACATTATTTATATAATGTTTATGTACTCCTAACGGAAAACTAATTAGTCTGATTCATTCACGGTTTGAAATTAATTAGTTCTTAATTATTCCTTCCCAACTATTCCAAGCATCATTTAACGACTTTTTAATCGTAGTTAGGTGGGAAATCTTGAATACTTTTATTTATATGTGCATTCTTCGCAAAGTTAGTGATCCTATATGCAGAAAATGTGAACTCTCTACGATGCAAATACCTATTCACATACTCTGCTATAGCGTATATGGCCAGTCCTTGTACTTGCTATGAGCTCCACTTCCGGTTGGAAATAGTTGTTGGTATTGTTCATATAATAGCCTTTTTGGTGTGCGTCATCGTTTGTTACGTATATCCGATTTTTGGAGGCTATTTTGCTATTTTCACATAAATTTACGAAATAAATAATTACAAGCTTCTTTTTCTAACTGAAAATACTTGAGAACTTCCAAAATACTGATTTTTTTCTGTGTATCTAGCTATATTTTTGTATTATTCAAATAATATAACAATAATGAAAGGAACGCCTTCATAGTATTTGGAACTCCCGATTGATAGGTTGCGCTTACGCCTAATCTAAACGTCAACTAATCAAATTTTGGAAGTCAAAGATTAGGGTTAACGTTTGTAATACATTTAAACGGTTCATTATTGTGATATTTTGATTAGGATTAATCACAGACCTGCCTTTTCTTCCATTTCTTCCAACGTAATGTGCAAGAAGGACATTAACAAACGATGACGCACCAAAAAGGTTATTATATGAACTCTATGTCTACTTTACACTGATGGTTAGATGTCTATTGTTTTAGTTGCAGTCGAAACGGGAGCATTATCAATTGTCCCTATTAAGAGTTTTCAGGTTTTCAGGCTTGTTTTATAGTTAGAAGAATCTTACACGTATTAACACGCTATTTTTTTTTCTACATTCGAAATGCTATAACTTTTCCAGAAATATGCCAGATGCACTTTGCTTCATCTTAACTTGAGTTATAAACGACACTTATTTTGCCTTAGTATGACTCTTTAAATGAAAAAACAATGCTTTAATAAAGTTCTAAAGTGTTACAGGAGTGTAAATTAAACTTCTGCTTTTGGTGGAAACCATAATTATGGAACGACACGTCAGATTGAATTGATATAGGCTTTTTAGAAATCCCTCATTTCTAACTTTCTCACGTAACCCCTTTCTATTTAAAATTATCCAAAAAAGAATAAATTTATAAAGATGCTCGGTTAGTGCATGACACTCAAAGCTTTATAATTATGATATTTTTTTCTACTTAAACCATTTCAAACTGTTCCTTTTTACGTGAAATCATCTTCAGTTTAAAATTGATCAGTTTGTTGAAAACACAAGTCCGAATCTGGCACGACTAAATATTTAAACGCAGACATTATGAAAGTTTTAAAGAACTTTCGTGGCATAGCAGAGGCAGTCTAAGTAAAACTTTTGTCCATTAAAACCTGGTGTGGTTTACAAGAACTACGCGATAATCGTTGCTATCACCAAGATCAAAATGGGTGAGCTGGGAGGACTTTTTTTAGAAAAGCTTTTAGATTCTACTTAGTTTGAGGCAACACATGTATTATGCAAATTATTGAGAGATTACTTTGAAACTTACTTCTTAGGGAAACTGGATGGTATTTTTTTGTACGATTTTTAAATATGCCAATAAACAAATGGCTAAGACTGCAACAATAACAACTTTGATGTTTCAATAAACTGATTATTTTTGTTAATTTTCTTAGGAAATTAAACCACAATATTTTTATTTCAACGTTTCGGTATAGAGTTCCATCTACAGTTATCAAGAATAACTAAGTTTTATAAATTTCTGATCCTTATCTGACGAAAAAATTCGACAAATATTTTGAAGGTCCTTTCACAGAGGATATTCTTGGTAAAATGTGAAATAAAATATATACAATATTGCAGTCTACTAGGAATTGGATCCAGTGAAGTACACGCTACAGGAACGGTTTTTATTGATTTATGTTTTTAATATGTCTAAATCAGTTTTGTGATTTTGTATATTGAATAGTGTGTGTATCGATTAACAATAATAAATCATGAGAAAACCTGGATAAAAACTTATGATCCTACTATCCTGATAACGAAGGTTAGGTTATTATTGGAAATTTCTCTTTCTAAAATTGGTAACAAAATTTGACTACATTCGTTCGAAATACGAGTTATATTAAAGACGAGAGATTATTTTCCCGACTCGGTACCAACGTTGCCAAATTTATTAGTAACATAACAATATTGAAGTAAATATGTAAATATCAGAAAATAAGAAATAGAAAACTAAAAAAAAACAAGAAAACCCAGGCCCAAACCCGGTTGATCAAAGTGTAACTATGTATAAAAATATCAGAAAATAAGTAATAAAAAACTGAAAAAAAAACAAGAAAACCCAGGCCCAAACCCGGTTGATCAAAGTATAACTATGTATAAAAATATCAGAAAATAAGAAATAGAAAACTAAAAAAAACAAGAAAATCCAGGCCCAAACCCGGTTGATCAAAGTGTAAATATGTATAAAAATATCAGAAAATAAGAAATAAAAAACTAAAAAGAAAACAAAAAAACCCAGGTCCAAACCGGGCTTCGAACCTAGAACCTCTGGGTTGTAAACTCAGTATCCTACCAACTGGGCTAATCTGCTTGCATTCAGTCACATCAAATAAGTGCTGCCAGACGTGAGGTAAGAAATTATCGAGCAGCGTTGACAAAATTATCGGTTTTTTCAGAAAATTATGTTACACACAAAATAATTTAAAATAAGGGCCCTAATAAGAAAATATTATGTACGGATTTTTTTAAATTTATTTTATTAATAATAAAATGTTTTTGGTAAAATATAAAAACTTGAAAACATAAACTATGTAATAGAATATATTAAAAAAGAAAAAAACATACATTCTACTCATCTACTCTTCTAAACATTAACTCAACGTAACATCTGGAAAAAATCATGAAAATAAAAAAAAAATTCATCGTCCTTTTGATAAATATTATTTGAAGACATTGCCTTTATATCTGACACACATCTGACAATTACTTCAAAGTTATAGCATTCGCCGTTACATCGTTGTGATGATATCTATGTCCCAAGTTATTTCACTTAAAAAATATAGATTAGCGTTTTATTTAAAAAATTAATATTAGTTTGTCCACGACCACCTAATAATAAGTCAATATTTTACCTCCTAACTAAAGGTATATGGTACCCATATATCAACTGTCGTGAATTATAGTTCATAATACACTGTTGTGTATTATGGTTCATAATTCCCGACTAGATATGGGGGTACAATATGAAATAAACTATTAAATCTGTGTATTTTGTTCAGGAAATTTGTTTCTGACATATATCGTATCTGTAAAATATTGTAATTTTTAGTATTGATACTTTTCATAACGATATTTTCCAATATTAAGTATTTCAAAACAATATATTTATAACGGTACGTTGTATTGATACTTTCTACAGTATCGCCCATCTCTATATATGTCAAATTATTTGAAGTAGCTGCCACAACATTTTGAGGTTAGTAATATGCCAAATCGCTACTGACTTTTATTTATTAATACATAAATTAAGTGTCGTGGACAAAGTATAGTATTCTACTCGCAATTTATGGCCATAATTCACTTGGGTGACTTGCGCCCCTCGCCTGCGGCTCGTGACGCAAACGTCACCCATCGTGAATTATGGCTATCATAAATTGCTCGTTTAATAATATACTATTATGCCTCAGTAAAATTATGTTACAATTATCGATTATGGTAAAAGTGAAATTTCAACTTTAGTTTGGGATAAAATTATGTTACAATTCGATAATTATGTTACATCTGGCAGCACTGCGGATCGAATAGAAGGTTGAAGGCTGCTTGGACGCATGCGCACCTCAACTACTAAATTAGACGTGGTGGGAGGTACAGAGTCGGGAAAATAAGCTCGTATATTAAATCACTTACTTTTTTATTTTCGGCTTTTTTATTGGGCTCTTTCAATATTTTGTGCGCCGAATCCCATTGAATATGATGCTCCCTCCTCTTCCCAACATTTCATTTCATTCATTACAAAGGATCTACTGTGAATGGTCAAAAGATAACAGATTTTTTGGAGTCTTAAACTTCAAAATATTATTGATTGTCCAATTGTAGATTTTTTTTCGTAATGTCAGATAGGGATCAGAAATTTCTAAAACTTAATTATTTTTATTTTTTAAAGCGGTAGCTGGAACGCTACCGAAACGTTGAAATAAAAATGTTAAAATATAGTGGTATAATTTCACAAGAAAATTAACAAAACTAAAGGACATACAGAGGATATCTAAATTCTTATTGTTGGGGTTTATTGAAAGTCACTCTATATCTTCCATTTCTACGGTTTTTCTGAAGGGAAGAGATATTTTTCTCATTAGGTCTCAGCTAAAACTACAATTTCGATGTAATTGGGAAAAATTACCCATCTGTATGTCGTGTTCTATTGGACCTACTTGCAAGTAGACTCCGTTTCACATAAGAAGAACCCACTAGTTGCAGTGGTATGCGCGAAGAAGCTGTACATAATAATATCTGAACATCAATATCGGTGAAAGGCTATATTTATGTTCAGATATAGTTATGTGCAGCTTCTTCGCGTCTAACATAGTAATTTTTGTCAAAAATCCCAGTAGCACACGGATACTATGTAATATTTTGATGTTTTAGACACGTTAAAGTTTTTAGTAATTTTTTATAAACATTTAAAACGAATGAAAAGTAATCAATCGAGGTATACCTCCGTTTTCTACTAGAATTTTTGTCAAAATTATTTACCTATTACTTGGCATATTTGCAATGTAGGTCTCCCAAAAAATCAGGTTAGTGCAGTTATTTGTGACCTAAGCTGTTTTAAATAAAAAAATGTTCTATAAATGAAGGGAGTTTTAACATGTTTTTTTCTTAATATTCTTAGATAATATATGCCTTTCATTATAAAAGCAAGCTTCTGATGTAGCTCAACGAATGTTTTCCTGTATATCTTGTAATTATTTAATTCTCATTGTTTTTATATTGACGATGATTCACTGCATATCAACCGGTTTTCCGCTGCTACACAAGATAATTTTAAATGATCTGTAATTAAAATCTGAACCTATAATTGTATATTACATAGTTGCAACATTTATCGGAAGTACTCGTATATAAGGTGATGGAATTGTTAAGTGCTTTTCTTTAACAAGGAAAAATTACTATCATGCGTGTCAAAATATTAAACCCTAAAATAACGCATTGAGTTATTGCAAACCAAAAACCTCAATGATTCTTTTGTGTACGATTGGTCAGTAATTTGTTATTAATAAATAAATTGCAAAATAACAAGAAGCTAACAAATAGATACCGAGAACACAAGGTTGTATAGGTGCGATTTAAGGTCGAAAAAATCACTCAAAATCGTAGTTTTCCAAAGAAAAATTCTCAAATTTGCGACTAAAATTTTTACCAATTCACCCCCTGTTTCTTTATCTGTCGGCTGAATGTTTTCAGGCGCCGCACCTGAAATAGTTTTTTACTAATTTCCGCGTGTTCAAATCCGAACACTCTCAAGCTTTTTTATATCTTCTTAACTGCTTGTTAAGAATTACTTAAGGATTTTATGGAAAACTGTATCGTACACATTTTGAATTTGGTGCTTGAAAAAAATATTATTTCAATGTTCTCTTAAGGGTAGTCAGAGTAAATTGTTACAAAAAGCAAATAATGTTAATAAATTGTGATTACCATTATTATTTATATTCATAGAAAAAAGGGGAAATTGAAATTGTTAATTTTGTATTAAGATCAACATTATATTTCAAGTTTTCCAATATTCAGTTAACCCTAAGAAGATGGTGTTATGACATGACTGAATCTTACGTGGGTTTCACTGTATAACGAAACAAAAAATTTGAATTATTTACTCGTTGAATGTGACTGAGTTTTTACTGTCTGTACTGTCCCATCATGCATTTGAATAAACATAATAAAACAATTGTTGCATTCCAAATTAGAATTTCAAATTTTTTTCCTTTGTAGATAAAAGAAATAAAAAAAATAAAACATCGCTTTGCCCGGGAAAGTTACTCTGATAAGAGCGTTCGACAGAAGCACATAAAAGATTTCCTGTTTTTGTTTTAATCTAAAATGCAAATATTTACAAATTTGTAGATATATTCAATTTAGAATTTTAGTTCTTTTGTTCTTTTTTATCTGGTTTAATTTACAGAAAATGTAACTGAAAACATAAATTCATCGGAGTATCAGCAACTACTTCATAATATATACAGATTTCCTCTTTGCATTTAATACTTCCGCAATCTAATGAAGTAATTATATTTTGCTGGAAACTTCCAGGTTATGCTGTTTTTTTTAAGTTTTGTTGTTTATCTGAAACTTTTTATTAATTTTACTACTACTACTATGCTGTTTCATTTTTAGGTAATATATTTTTTTTCGGTCCTTCCTGAATTTATAGAACAGGCTTGGCTCATTCAAAAATTCTATTTTCCATATAAATAGCACAGGAAAATTTTTTAACTCGACTCTTCGGTATCGAAAAACTTTTTTCAGAAAAAATTAGTGTACAGATTTCGTAGGGAATTAAATTTGCTACAAAAAGTTCTTTTGAGCACTCTCCAATCAACAGTTTATGAGTTGTAGAGCTGGAAAGGTGAATGATAATAATCCAATCAATGGAGTATAGTATATTCTTCAACGAGTGCAGAATTATGGCTATTCACGCGGATGAAGTTTCCAAAACGAGGGAGCGCAGCGAGTGAGTGAATAATAGCCATTCTACACAAGTAAAAGACTATACTTTCTCCAAGACTAAAAAGAAAAAACTTCCAGTGAGGATTGAACTTCGATCGTCCGCGCCCAACCACCACTAGGCTATAGAGCATATTTGTAAAAATGTAAAGAGCAAATTTATATACGTAACTCATATTTTTAATCGGAACCCTTACATTTATAAATGAAATTAATTCCGGGAGGCGTACATATTCACTATCGCTACTGTTGTCCATTTTTTTCTCTTATAATATGTAAAATTATGATTTTATAATTATTTCGACGTTTCAAACGACGCGCTGTCGAAAGCGATTTGCGTTCTTAGGTATTTGACGTTTTAAAGAGACGATTTGATTTATTCATTTTAATTCATTTTAGCGTAAATTCTGATAATAATAGAATGTGACTGGCTAACGAGAGTGATTTCTTTTTATTATTCACTGGTGTGAAAAATTTATATCATTATGCAGCTAAATTTGTAAAAATAATTTGTGCGTTATTATTTAGTCGTGGAGAAAAATTCATGATATCGAAAAATTCCATCACCGGAAAAATAAAAAACCAACAGTTTTATATTTTAAATTTTTACAGATTACAAGTTTTACAATCCAACAATTTCACATCACATTAGAATTTAAGAACATAAAATACATAAGAACACGCAAATACTTTAGCTGTCAAGTACCGAAATTAGAAATTGTGCATCAAATTTCAAATAAGCGACATAAAATACAGAGGAATATGCCCTTTTTTCAGGATATTAACTTTCCATTTTTGATTCGACCGCTAATTGAAAGCTGTCACAAGTGTCAGGATTAAATATTTGACAATCATTGGTCATTTGTCTGTTAGTTGTCAGTTTAACATGAACGTAATGCGAATAAAAAGGTCATTTTTTGCTTTGTTTTTGGATAATGATCCAGATTTTGAATTACTCATCTGAAAGCCATAAATAATCGCCACAAATTCAATTCATTGACAATACCGTCAGAAAGAAATTGTTCGAAATATTTCAGGTTAAAACAGGCAATTTGAGAGCAAATTTTGAATTTAAAAGGATCATATTATTTCGTTTAAAAAGTATCATGAAAAAAATTGAAATGATTGGGAGCAGCTGCTAAAAATTGAATGTCCGCCTGATGGCTTCAAAGATCAACACTTTTTCCACAACAGACTAAAAAGGGAATGTATTTTTAAAACAGTTAATTTTGCCAATTTTCAAAACTTTGCCGTTTTTTCATTTAGTGTCCTAGTGAACCTAGGGCGTGAACTTATTGAGGATCAGTAGGAGTATATGTACCACTTTTAACAATAGGATTTTTCTTTTTTCAAACACTCCATGCTAAATGGTACCCATTTTTTGGCCTAAAAACAGATATACCAAAAAATTGTTAATTTGTCGATAATTATTTTTGGTTAAAAAAAAGGTTCTTATGGGTCTCAAGTTGTTATCAATTTGTGCCAGCTCAATGCTCCTCATTATTTTTTTTTTGTCACTCACTATTTTCCATATATCTAAGATGCAATAGTTCACTTTTACAATCTATTCAGTAAAATGCCTATTTTAAATGACATATCACCCATTGTATCAATCGTAAAAAAAACACATTTGAATTATCATCTCAACGGGCTTCAACTAAGCTTATATATATAAGCAAAAACAGATTTTTCGTGAAATTAAAAAAATGAGGACTTTTTGGGTAAAAATCGAAATTTTCCATGCTATATCTTATGAAAAACTGAAAGAGAACTTTCCATTTCAAAAACCGGCAATTTTCCAATAGGTAGATTTATTTTGGTATTTTTTGAATTTTTTCGCATGAATTTATAAATACCCTGTACATTTAGTTCCTTAGGGTAGGATGGATAACGCACAATCCTATAGCTGACGTGTTATTGAAATAAAAGTAATTTTAACAGTGTAAATTTGACACATCCTGTATATTTTTAAATCGCACTATTTTTTTAGTTGAAGTGAAGATATTAATCTTTTGAAGCAAAAATATATTTTTAAAAATATCTTATATCTAGCCTAAAATTTTCACCAAATTCTGTTAATATTTTTTTTCACGAACATTTTATTTGAAACATCGTAATTTTATGTTCTTAATCGCAAACAAACACATTCTGGAAATAATTATTATTAGTACCTACAACACTCAAGTTCACAACGGAATTCTGAAAATATATTTCGTAGGTGTCGGAAAATTGAGCGCGCGGCAGTAAAAAATCGTTTGTTTTCGTTTTCACTCTCTAAAGTCAGGTATGCGAGACGAACTTGACAGATTCATTCATGGAATTATTTCAGGAATCTTAATATCATTCTGATGCGAGGGAATTCGGGGTTAAAAACCGGTAGTTTAGAATAAAAAAGTAAAATTTTTAATTATAATACTAGATGACCCAAAATTATCGCAAATTTTGCTATAAATTATTGTTATCAGATATATAGGGTGTTTCTAAATTCATGCGACAAAATTCAGCCCCCTCTTTCCGAGTTATCACCCTTAGAAGGTTGTGACTAAAATTGAGTTTTTATTTTTTTTTTCTGAAATTTAAGTACCTAAAGCTAGAAACTTGTTATTTTCGTGCACACGCAAAAGAACTAACAACGTGTATTTTTCAATATTCCTGTTACATTGTACGGGGTGAAAGTAGCAAACCTTACTTTATTTCATATCAAAACTTTTTTTCGAGATGAAGTTTCATGGAATAAAATTCAACTTAAAATCTTTGTTTTATTTAAAAAACATTTTTATTCCTAAATTTCTTTCCCAAAACCAATAGCTGCAGCCACCATAATTTGATAATTTTTTTAATAAATAAATTTAGTTTAAAACAGTGAAGATGTAATACGATTCATAATAAATGCTGGAAATGCACGAATATTACAGAATTTCAAGTTTCTAGCTTAAATGAAAAAGTCAATTTTAGTCACCACCTTTTAAGGGTGATATCTCGGAAAGGGGTGGGCTGAGGAAATTTTGTTAGAGGAAAGACCCATCATAATTGCATACGAGCAATCACCTCCCTGTTTTATACAACAATTTTATACTTATTTCCTCAGTTCCCATTTGATTTTAATTGTTGTCATAGTGTATCCAAGATCTAATACGAATATTATGGCCATAGTTAGATAGATAGATATATCTTGTTTTGAAATTGTCATGATCTTCACAATACGTCAATCACTATACATTTTCTATTTAATTTTGCTTGTTTTCTTAGTGTATCTTCGAAGTACAAGGTTGAATACACATTAAATTAAAATGGGACCTCCTTGGAGCACTACTAAATCTAATGCAAAATGAATCATTGAAATGGGTTCATAAATCAAGAAGTTATGCCTGAACATACATACTTGAGTAAATGAGAAAACTGTTTGACAGCTGACAGTTTAGGGATAGTAGAGATAAACCGCTAGATTAAATAACAATATTTAAATTTTTGCATAAATTGTTGGAAACTATTTTAGAAGAGTCAAAATGAAACTCTTAAGCTTTATAGCCGTATAATTCTAAATTCTAGTTGTGGAATGTTGTGAAGTAATAAAAGTAGTATCAATATACTGAAAAATTTAAATAAAGTATTTATTTTGTGAAATTGACACATTGAAATAATAAATTATTTACAAAGTATATCGATATAGTTATTTAAACGATGCAATAAAACACTATAACATGTTTAAATCGTCATTACATTTGAACTAAGTTCAAATACATTCGTGACGCGTTTCGCTAGCAGAGTAGCTTTCTCAGACGTGTGTATATTGAACGAAGATTTGAACAAATTAAAGTGTTTCATTTCATCGAAGTATGGATCTTCATCAAGCAAAAGCCTCATCTATTCAATATCGTTATTTATACGTAACAAGTGTGTAAAGCACTGTGAGTATCAACTGAAGGGTAATAAATACGGGGAGTTTCTAAATTCATGCGAAATAATTAGGAGGCGAAACTTATGTTTTTTATTTCTTACACTTAAGTAAAGATGGAAACTGGCATTTTATTTTTTGTCTCCGAATCTATTGGTCTATTGGTTCTAAGAAAAAACATCTTTTAGTGGATATCTCGGAAGGGGGGCATTTTGTCATAAGAAAGAAATAGTTTCATACGGGCAATCACTATTCGTCATAAATGTTGATGAATTTGGTATTTGAAAAAAATACAGTTTTGAAAAATCTAATCGGTGATCTGACATAGAAACTAGAATAGTGTGCGTAATATGTTATGTAACGGAAATAAAATTCCAGACACATCAATTCTTTGTGGGTTCGTAAGCAAACTTGGATTCTTAAACAAAATAACGATTTGATTATTTACTCTAGTTGAATTAACTAAACACAACGAAAGGATTGAGATTAATCGGAGTAGATGTGTTAAAACGCGTCTAACAGTGATAAAGAAACTTATTTTTATATTCAGGAAAGAATTGTTCGGAAAAATATTAAAAATAATGAAATTTGAAACTGCTTCACCCTTATACTTTTTTCTTATATTTTGGGAATCAAACCACAATATAGTTGAAATAATACCCTTCTTGGTGTGCGTCACCGATTGTGACGTATATCCGGGTTTTCGGCATGTCGTTTATTTTATTTGCTATTCTGACAAGTAGCTAACCTTAGATTTGATAAATAAAATCATCTGGTTCGTATTCAGCCAAATTCGAAAAGGCAATGCAATTCATAATTACCAGCTTCTTTTTCTAACTGAAAATACTTGAAAACTTTCAAAATACTGATGTTTTCCGTATATCCATGCATATTTTTGTAATATTTAAATAAATAAAACAATAAGAATAATATTCACTTTTCATAAATAATAATTGACCGTAAACAACAAAGTACAGACCTGTCGAGAACTGTCAGTGTGACAGTAGAAAAAGACGTAAGACACATTGCCGCTACGAAAGTAACGCCTTCGTAGTATTTTAAAACCTCGATTGATAGGTTAAGCTTGCGCGTAATCTAAACATCAACCAATAAAATTTTTGTAAGTAAAAGATTAGGGTTAACGTTTGTAATGCATTTACAGCCAGTTTCACAATCGGTGGGAAACTTTCAGGATTAAGTAACTTTAACCGAGACACTAACCATTAGAACATGCTTCACAATCATCATTTGACTGATGGTCAGATAACTTATGAAATTATATTAACTTCTGTTGCGTTGGTATGAAAACCATCGATAGTATGATGTTGTATGTCAAATGAAAGGAAAAAGAAGACCTTTGGAGGTTATGTTTTACAGTTTTTATACTGGAACTACCAAACTACCCCACGCTTCAACTATAGAATTGGAAATAGCCTCCTCAATATCTTCTAACAGACTTTCTACTCTGTCCACTTCGACAAACGAAATCTGCATAAAAAATCGAAATAATCACGTCTTGGGACTTCATCGTCACTGCTATAGGCATTAACATCGTAATCTCTCATGCTTCTAATTGTTTGTAATTGAAAATAACATTATACAGTTTAAAAATTTGACAGTTTATGCAGTTAACAATCATAAATTAGGTTAGAATTCATTGGTTAGCACAGTTACCCGTACTTTGGGTTGCAGTTAAATTTTTTAAAGGTTAACCTATACTTATACCCTTGACCACATATTGTGAAACCCAAATTTTGTCGTATCCGTTGGTTACTTTTTAACAAGAGGTAACCTATTATTGTGAAACTGGCTGTTAAACGATTCATTATTGTGATATTTTGATTAGGATTAATCACAGACCTGCATTTTTTCAATTTCTTCCTACGTAATGTGTCAGAAGGACATTAACAATCGATGACGCACACCAAGAAGGGTATTATTTCAACCACAACATGCTTTTATATTGTTCTTTTATTACGACGTTCCGCTAGCGTTTTAGCTACCGTTGTCAAGAAGAATTCGTTTTTAAAATAATATTTGCTCCCTATCTGACACAACGAAAAAATTTGACATCTAGACAATCTATAATATTTTTGTGGTTTTGCTTCCTAGTGGTTTGATTCCCAAAAAATAAGAAAAAAGAACATAGCGAAGATATTTTTCACTCATAATTTGGAAGGAAAATACACATAAATCAGAGTCGATATATGTAAACATGTAATTTAAAATTTTGAAAGATTTTATAACGTAGAGGAAGAAAATATTTTAAAATTTAAAACAACACTGCTTTGAATCAATCGAAATTATTTCAAGATATTTTATATATCTTTGGCATATAAAGCTTACTTGTTATAAATCTGGAAATAAAATATCAAAATCATGACTTTTCCCTGATAAACATCGATATTCTCGTTTCCTATTCCCGAAATAAATAATAACGACTCACAATATGTCACATTTGCAATCTCAAGCTACATTTTTGAGATTTTTAAATTTTTCATGCCTTCTAATATATCAATACACAAATGCCATTTATTAATAGATTTTGTAAAAAAATATATCAAATTCCACAAATATATCAGTGTTATTATAATACATTGTATTTATACCAGTTTGTTTGGAAATTGTAAACATAAATAAGCATTTTTGTAATTAATGAATCCCACACCCTGTATATTAATAGAGACATTTTCAGGCACCTTGAGAGCTTTTTCTTTATGTAATAATTGTTGAAAATTGACAGCAGAAATACTATAGAAAAACAGAAAAGTGTAACAAATACACCAAGAAAACAATTTCCAGAATTGCATTTGGTGAGGATTATAATTATTTTGTATGATGTCGTGTCTATTTAAGTTATAAACATATTATTATAATTGATTGGTCATCTTTCAATTTTAGCTAGGACAAAAACAAATTGAGCGACTAAGAAAAATATTTCATATATATTTCATTTGAAAAAATAGAATATATTGCCAGTCCCAAATTAGCTCTAAAATACGAAATGTCAAACTAAACATGACTTTTGTAAAATATAGTTCGACCATTTTAAACATAATCATACATTTTTTTATTAAATCAGAGCGAAATTAAGAAAATTAAACTTATTTTTCTGAACTTATTTTTCAACGACCTTTCCAAGTCTGTTATTATTTTTTATGAACACTATTTGGTAAAAAAGTTAGCTCGCGTTTGACAGTTTTGTACAGGAATCCCCATGTCGCATCTTATAAATAACACAGTGTATAAGAATGGAGGTTTACAAATGAAGTCCATTATTTATTTACTTTTTGCGCGATCGATCTTTTTTGTTTATTTACAGCATCGGTTGTCAGGTCGGTAGATTGTGTTCACTGGTTTCTAAGTCTAACAAGTCGGTAAGTGATTTACTTACCGTTCAGACGTCGGTAAGTAAATTACTTACCTAAATAATATATTACTTCATTCATTACACAAAAGGAACAAAAAAAAAGAAGATTTATATTTTTCAATGAACATCAGAATCGAACAGAACAATATGAAAAGTAATAAATAGAATGAAAACAATTTCACCAAAATGCAAATTATATTTTAAACTGATCGAAAAGTATAAATGTCACTTTTGACATTTCGTTCATTTCGAAAAAATTTAAATTATTTTATTCGAAATTCGAATATTTCAATACGATCGCGCAAAAAATGGTATAATCATTTCGAACGTTAAGGGTAATACCGGTCTCCAGCAAGCAAACATTGCTGTCGACCGGTAAACAACCCTTACCGTTCTTGATACTTAATATACTATTACACCGCACATATTTTTGCATGTGAAAATTAAGCATTTTCAAAACCTTGCGCGTAGCCGCTTCTACCGAAAAATAAGACAAAAGGGTTTTTTTAGCGAGACAACAGGGTTTTTTTAGCGAGCTGCTGGTTATAACCCAGCGGTCACTTGCGGTAACAGGCGGCTATTTACGTTTTAAAATAAGAGTGGGGGCTATAAACACTGCCAGAAGAGGTGGGTAACTATGGTAACTGAAGTTATTACCGCCGTCACTGATTTGAAGTTTTGGTATTTACCATTCGTTGCAAAAAATTGAACGGTATTAATTTTTTGTAACCGGTCACTCGCTAAAAAAAGCTTAATGTAATGAATTCTTGTTCAATGCCTTGAAGGCAGTGACTCTAGTCCCGGCGAAGGGTAAATTGCTCTTGTTCCGCAACTTTTAAGACGTCCATTCCATTTGGCTCTTCCACACTCCACACTATAATTGAATGAAACCTAACCTTAATGTACTAAAACAGCAATTTTTGTGAAAATTGAGTCAGGGCCAATGTTTGCATTGACCTTGACAATGCGCACAATTCCTATTAACCTATTAATACATATTTTGAAAAAAAATGCATTCGTCGTTTAATTTTCTAGTTGCCGTATCTCACATATCGCAGATAGTCACATAATTTGATACATGAAAGAAATATCAGAATATAATTTTGCAGATGTATCAATATAACAATTATATTGTAATCACTACGTTATTTAAAATAAATAGATACTTTTTTTCATAATTCTGAGTAATTCGAATACAGCGTATAAAATTTCTATTGATAAAAAATAACTTGTCGCTAATTTGTTATCTTTTAT
>CAJUYH010003814.1:0-30276 GCA_910591685.1 Galerucella tenella | reverse complement strand
TACCTACAGCACCTTACATTTTTTGAAAGAACAAAGACCGTTCGCTTAGAAGCAACAACTGCTTCCCTGACTATATGCCACGAAGGACATTGAATTATACTTCAAAGTTAAACGGGGTTGAATGATATTGCCCCTACTAATTACAAACCAAAATGGTTGGTTATATCGTGAAGATATCCCAACTCCGTTTAACTTGGAACCGTAATTGATTGCCTGTCGGGGCATATAACCCGAGAAGTAGATGTTTGTTTTTAGAGAACGGTCTACTCTATGATACTATTATCTAGACATCTATTGATAACACTTAAATATGACAGTGGTTAAGGGAAACTGTAATTAAGCAAATAACTGCAAAACCGAGAAGGTTTTTTTGTCAATATGAATTTTGATTTGTGCTTAGTTGTGGGCATGTCTCTATTATCGCATTTTTAGCATTCCCTTCATTGGGGTAAATGTAAAAATGTGATTTTAGCGTTATCTACAGTACAAAGCATCTGGACGGATGGTATCTACCTTGTACTGATGAGGCGCAAATACGCCGAAGCCGGTATACAAGTCCTTTCGAATGAGCTTGTTCAAGAAAATTTTTTTTAGTTAATAATAGAAACTAAAGCTCATTTCAAACAGATTCCCAAAATTTTAGATTTTTCCGCGAACGTTTAAACCCTCAAATTAATTAAAGAAATTCGATTGAACGAAAACGGGGCGTGGTTACCTGTGACGTCACATTGCATATGCTATCATAGATAATATAACACTGTATGCTATACCTAACGTTTGAAACGCCGCGAGTCGAGAGCTGTGTATTGTGTATATTGTATCGTTTTGTCTGAGAAAAAAAAAACGCTGGACTGGTTGACTGTACCTACTGTTTCGATATTTTATTGTGAAGGGAGTGAGAAAAAAGTGGTAAATGAATACTATTTGATTCCCGACTGTCCTAACACATCCATGAATGCACCAAAAAAATATATACTCGTATATTAAAACAGTGAGCAGTGGAACAGTTAAATTAAAACCTTGAGTAGTACCGAGATTGTTTGACTGTCTAAAAGATAGAGTAACAATGCATAGTTCAAAGCCTCGGTCATAGTTTTTACAAGTTAAGCTCAGAAAATAGAGCCCCTGATGATGATAAAGCAGAGGAAGAAAATCAAATGGATATCACACGAATGGAACCTATATCTCGGGAAATAGGGGTTCAGGCTTGCATTAAGGCTTATGTACGTTCCAAAGAGATTCAATGCGGGGGCGAGGGGTTTTATAATTGGAAAATGGCTAAAAAGAGAAAATGCACTACCAATGATATCGTTCCAAAGAAATCGTGAATGGAAAAAGACGGAAAACCTATGAACGAAGAGTTTTCACTAGCGGTCCTTCTTCTACATTTAGCTCGTCAGAATTAAGTATGTCAGATCCGAATAGCTCTTTTTATTTAGACACTAATGGGTCAGACGAAATGGAATATTTTATTTGATAGAAAAAAATCCAAAGCTTTATTTGAGAGTTCCGAGTCATTTATCATTTGTTGTGAGCTTGTTAACTAAAAAAAATGTTAGCTGGACAAGCTTGATATCTTTTTAACATTAAAAAAGATCAAATTGAATTTACCTTATAGGATATTAGGAGACGATTTTGGTGTGTCACTTTCCAGAGTATGTAGCATTATTCAAAAAACTATACCGTTATTAGCCAGTTACCTTTACCCATTTGTGCAAGTTATGAAAAGACTTCCTACTCCCTCCAGACGCAGATGTACAATATATTATAGAATTCTTTGTTTCTATTAATGTAATCCCTCACCAAAAAGATATCGACTTCAGGTGAATTTGCAGAATCTCATTCAATAAATCCAGTATCTACCGAGTACATCTTTAATAGCAAAAATCACTAACACTTTTAAAATTTAAAGTTATTGCAGCTGTAATCAACTTTCTTATGTGAAACTTGCGGGGTACAGAGCACAATATGCAATGTGACGTCACAGTCGGTTCTGTCGCTTTTTAAGGGAGCTCCATTTTCAACCTCTAATATCTAAGTAGTGGGGAAAGTTCATGAGCTGAAAATTTCACTAGTTATTTTGATGATTCAGTTTTACAAAATAACGTAAGAAAAACCGAGAAAATATTTCATTGATAACAAGCCCATTGCAAACTAAAACGGTTGGTTCTATCTTGCAGATATACAAGACCCGTTTAACTTTGAATTGTAATTCAATGTTCTTAGTGGCATACAGTCAGCTTCTTAGTGCATGGTCACACGATCTTTGTTCTTTGATTTTCAAAGACTTATAACTGTGTAAAAAGTAAATAAGTTACTAGTTGATTTCATCATCAGGAATCATTAACATGACGCATTTGTTATAAAATGAATAACAATATGAAAATGATATTCCTTATATGAGGTTTGAATCACACATAATTTTATACCTTTTTTGTTCAATTTAAATATTTAATTTCTTAATACTAATATTACAGTTAAGGAGGATTCATAGAAGAAAAAATTACAACTAAGATGAATTTAAAACTAAAACTAAGGAAATAAAACCATGTTATTTTTTAATTTAAATCTCAATTTCTTAGTTTCTTGCATGATTATGTACGTGTAATATAGATGTTCATGCAAGAAACTAAGAAATTAAAATTTCTTTACTTTTTTTTCCACAGAATATGCAGAAGGAATACGCAGTACACTTAAGGAACGTGAATAAATATTTCGGCTCCAATATAGTTTTAAGAAATCTTTGCATGAGGGTAGAAGTAGGAACTATGTAAGTAAAAAATATCACCACCCCTTTTTACGTACTGGTCTCTTCCACATTATGTTGGCCATATTTATACCATGCTTTGATGGAGAAGTTACAAAAATATGAAAAACAAAGGTAGCAAAAAATGAAAATTGTTTTTTTTTAACTTCTAGATATGGTTTATTAGGTCCGAGTGGTTGTGGAAAAACAACATTATTAAAAGCACTAGTACGTACAATGAAAATAGATTCTGGGGAAATTAAAGTATTCGGTGAAAAGGTAAACGGAGACGACAATGAATTTCCGGTGCATAAATTAGGATATATGCCGCAGGTAAGAGATAATCCACTTTTTATACAATTATACAATATTTAAAGAGTCACTATTGAAATCAACTTATTCGTAGCCCCACGTTGGGCGCAATATTGTCATGAAGTATTTTTTCGTGAGATACCGTTGATGTGAAGTCGGTTTCAGAGCGTTATACCCCCACCAAAGAAATTTTAAAGGTTGTTATCGTTTATGATTTCTCGCGAAAATCAACCGGTTAACCGGATATAATTAACTTCACAACAATAATAAATAAACATAATCTCAATAAAAAGTGACGAATTACAAAGTTTCATATGGTTTCTATTGTTTGAAAAATGTTTTCTTTAGTTATAACTACACACACACACACACACTTGCGCGTGAGAAAACCCGTCCCACAAAGCATCCACCCCCGGACTCATGGCCCGCGGGTTGATGCTAAGTAGAACCTTCCATCCACCCCCTGCCACTTCCGGCAGGACCTCACTCGTTCATCGCGATCGCGTATCCCTTTCCCCCCTTTATTCTATGGGGGGCGTCAGGGATGTCTATCCATGTTAAGGGGTAGCTCTGGTGGCTATGTTCCCTTGTCCTTCTCCATGTCGTTATGTCGGTTCGGTTGTGTGTGTGCTTTCGCCGCCTCATGTCAAAGTCTGTTCCACCCGCCCTGGTGAAACCGGCCTTAACATGAGTGATCCGTCGCAGTTCTTTAGAGCTGGCCCCTCAGGTGTCCCCGAGCTCCCTTTGTTGGTAGAAGTGCGGGGACCTCGTATTGGGGGGTTCTTCTTCGCAGTGTTCTTTCTTGTCCACCCCGGTGATTTTTGTGTTTTTTGAATTTTTTTTTGTTTTTTTGTTTTTTTTTGAAATTTTTTTTTGGTGCGTGCGCAGATGAACAGTGCTTGCCCATTTTGGACACGCCTCACTCATCCACACACACGGTTTGTTTTTGTTTTTGTTTTTTTTTGGTATGCTTGTGAGTGCGCATGTGTCCACACGCACCCACTTGCATGATTTTTGTGTTTTTTTTTTGTGTTTTTTTGGTGGGGTTTTCTTGTTGTTTTGCTTCCTATGGGTGGTCTTCAAGTTGTTTCCTAGGTCTTTTGTGTCTTCTATAGTCTTCTGCCGTGTAGCTCGTCAGGTCTCTCAGCTCTGTGTTCGGATGAGATCTAAGCTCTTCGAATAGCTTTCTGGCTCTTGCGTCCATTATCTCTAGTACCTTCTGCGGTTTTAGGTCGTTGTATATATCTTCGTTTCTTACGTACCAGGGAGCGTCCAGAGCCTGCCTGATCGAGATGTTTTGTTGTGCCTGTAATTTTTTCCTATTTGTTTCGCTTGTATGTCCCCATGCAACAGATGCTTATGTTAATATTGGTATTATGATGCTCCTTATGAATCGTAATTTTGTCTTCAGGTCCAGTTTACTTCTTCTGCCGAGTAATCCGCTTAGCCTCGCCCTTGCCTGTTTAGTTTTAGCTACCACTGCGTTTATGTGTTCGTTGAATGTCAATCCCTTGTCGAGTATCACTCCTAGATACTTGGCCTTGTCCGTCCAAGGGACTTCTTCTCCGTCTATTTCGATGTTTTCTTCAGGACTGTGTCTTCTTTTCTTGAAAAAAACCGCCTGGGATTTTTCTCCGTTGATTTGGATTTTCCACGTGGTGCACCATTCCTCTATAGCGTTTGTGGCTGTTTGCAGTCTTCTCGTGATGTTTTTCGGTTTTCTGCATCTTGTCGCTATTGCTGTATCGTCCGCGTACATTGCCATTATTGGGCGGTAATTTTGTGGGAAAGTCGGACATTTTCCCATTTTTTTAATCATGATTACTTCGGCTTTCTTCCATCTTGCTGGGAAGTACTTCATCCTTAGTATCGCGTTGATTATGTTGTTGAGGTGCATTACTCCTTTTATTGGCATGTTTTTCAGAGCCCTGTTGGTGATCCCGTCTATTCCTGGTGCCTTCCTGGCTGACATAAATCGCAGTATTTCTTTTATCTCTTTTGGTGTCGAAAATCCAAGTATGTCCTGGTTCTCCTCCTGGTCTTCTACAAGTTCTTCTACGGTTTCTTCTACCCTGTCAGAGAAGTCCATATCTTCGTCTTGGTGTTCGTTGAGCATAAACTGTAATTCCAAGTTGTTTTTAAATGCATCCGCTTTTTCCTCTTCTTCGTATGCCATACCGTTTACTCCGTGCAGAGGTGGCATTAGTTTGTTGGGCTCTCTTAGAAGTTTTGCGATTTTCCACAGGCCTGGTTTTTGTGGGTCTAGGTCGTTTATCTTCCTGTTTCATGTGTCGCTGTTGTGTTGTTTCAGTTTTTCTTTCACTTCCATTTTGAGCATTCTGGCTCTTATTTTGTCTTCTCGGTCCTGTGTTCTACGGGCAATCCTTAGGGCTCTGTTTCTTTCCCTTATCAAGTCTTTCAAATCGTCGCTCAGATGTTGAAATTTTCCGTATTTTTCCGATACGGTTGTCGTGGTACTTCTTTCTATCGCTTCTGATAGTGTTTCTTCAAAGGAACGGATTTTGTCCTCTATCTCTTCTTTTCTACTTATTTCTTCTATCGGACCAAGTAGCTGTCCCGCTATTCTCCTGAACTTCGTCCAGTCAGTCCTCTTTTTTTGTCTTCTTTCTTGTCTTGGACCGTCCCCGACGGTGAGGACTACTGGCACGTGGGCGTCTCGTCTCCTCCGTCGGCGGTCCAAATGTCCCAGAGCACCTCGATGTCTCGCAACACCGCGATGTCTTAACTACACATAGATTCAAAAGTTTTGCATCACCTTCTTCGGATGCGAAGGAATTTTTTGCGCTAACAATTTTTTGTTGGCTTGTTTATCAATGTTTACCATTTCAATATGTTCCATATTTTTTGCAATATATAGATTTTTACAGTTTTTTTTGTAAGAAAACATTTTTGGTGCGATTATTTTAACATTCAAGGCATTTGATTTTTACGATTTCAAGTGCAAACATGAATCGTCAAGTCATAAGTGAGATTGACCGTGCAAGAATAGTGGCTTTAGTTGAAGAAGGTCATTCTCAAAGGTTCGTGGCAAACAGAGTTGGCGTTTGGCAAAGTGATGTGTCTCATGTATGGAATCGGTATCTCCAGACCAATTCTCTTCGTGATAGATCTAGAAGCAATAGAAGGGCGTGTTACTAATCAGCGGCAGAACCGCTATATCCACTTAACTATCCGAAGAAACCCGACCATGGCAATACCAGCACTCCAAAGAGATATGAGACATGCGTTGGGAGTTCAAGTATCGATCTCGACATTACGAATACTTGCGACAGATTTGAGGTGTCGCCGACCAATAAGAGTGCCCAGACTACAACCTGAGCACAGAGTTCGCCGACTACAGTGGGCTCAAGAACACGCGGCCTTGCCTGAAGAATTTTGGAATTCGGTGTTTTTTTCCGACGAGACAAGGATTTGTTTGGTACAAGATAGCCATCGAATACGTGTGTGACGGGATCCAACGAGAGTTGCTCAGCTTGCCCATGCTCGCCCCGTGCCGCCCTTCAGAGGAGAGAGTGCTATGTTTTGGGCTGGTATCATGTTGAATGATGGCACAGAATTAATTCATGTGGAGGGAACGATGACTGGTGATAGGTATCTCAGAGAGATTCTACATCCTCACGTGAGACTATGGCGCGCAGCTGTTGGCAATTCCTTCGTTTTTATGGACGATAACGCCCGTACATAGGACCGGAGCTGTAAATGAGTATCTTGAAACTGAAGGGATCAATCGTTTGAGCTGGCCTGCCCTATCTCTTGACATGAATCTCATAGAACATGCTTGGGACATACTTGCCAGGGCAGTGGCAACATGCAGAAATCCACCCAGGAGTGTACAAGAGCTTGTTTATGCGGCCCAAGAAGAATGCGAAATATTCCTCAACAGAATATCAATAATTTGGTAAACAGCATGGGCAGGCGACTTCAAGCTTGCATAAATTCTAGAGGTGGAAAAACTCTTTATTAAAAGTTCTCATGCAGGTTCTCACTTAACCTTTCCTTTAAAAAGAATTAATTTATATTTAATTTATTTAATTTCTAAGAAAACTTTTTATGTTCAAAGCAAGTTTATTATTGGATAATAAAAATTTTTGACAAATATACACGTTTTTTTTTATTGAAACTAATTATTTGATTAATCTCTGATCCATTTATAATGAACACATTTTTTTTTTTCGGAGATTTAGGGTGATGCAAAACTTTTGAATCTATGTTTATAATTGACGATTTTTTTGGTAGTAGCCTTCTCGTAGTTATGTCATCACAAGTAACTTTGCATAGCTCAGTTAGGCTACGAGTTTCGGATGATTATTTTTACCCTAGGGTGAATCATATGGATTGAATAAGCAAATATAATGAAACGGTGTTTTTTCAGCTTAGAATGTAAATAAACACTTTTTCTCAGTCAATAGCTCCGTGGATATTAAGTATACATAAAATAATGAATTTCTAATTTTCAAATGTTACTCCTGTCAATTAAATTTCTATAACCGCCACTAACCATACTCCTGGGTGCGGGAACTGAAAGAGATCCCGTTTTATAACTTATTGCGTCACAAATTACGTCATTAACATACTCCCCTATTACCGTTCTATTGCAAAAAGGCAGAGGGAACTGAATAACAGTTCCCGTTATATCAACGGGATCTCGCGAAAAAATACCAATAGACTAGAAACCACGTGAAGTTTGCCGACTATCGACTGCGCAGAAACCAAAATCGGTCTTGTTTATCTATGTCGCCTTGTAACGACAGTTTCATGCCATTGGCGTCACAGACGATGTTTCATGCCGACAGCCATTTTATTATTAATATTTAAGGTTGTGTTCGAAGCAATCATTTACTGACTCTTGCGTGTTTTACAAAATGTGAAAACGTTACGCTACTGATTTGCAGTCGAATGTCAATTTTACAATATGGCACTGGTTTTGACAACAAGTTCGCGCATACGACTGCATCTTCACGTGATACCTTCTTATGTGAAACGGATTCTACATTCTACATTATTATTGGAACCAAATAAAAAACTACAAACTAAAAATAGTAATAAGAAAAAAATGTAATTTCAGGATATTGCCTTATGTGGAGAATTTACAGTAAAAGACGCAGTATTTTATTTCGGTAAGCTTTTCGGAATTAAAAAGACAATCTTGCTGGACAGATACAATGATCTCCATAAGCTACTTGAACTTCCTCCACACAATAGGTAAGTTTTATAAAAAAATAGAATCAGCTACATAAAAACAAATAAAGTTGATAGAAACTCCTATTTTGAACCACAATATTATGCATGGTAACTATTATTTTAATTAACGAAACTGCTATTTTCAACTATAGAGTTGAAATCTTATTAAATTATGATCCAGACAAAATAGTTTATCCCTATTGAAAGTATACCATTCCTGGTAAAAGTTTCGACGCTTCTGATTTTCTTTGTGCTGAAAGTGTGGGTTAAGCTAAGCTGAATTTGCAAAATAATCAAAGGTTTAGGAAGAAACGTCTTAAAATGTATTATGATGGGTAATTACTTTTGTATTAATTATGTCATCTAAAAATACTATCTAGCTTCATTCATAACCCCATCTAGACCACAAACCTTCAAATAAGGTCTATTGTTCTCCCTTCTGTACTCAGTTAAGGCACACACCCCAATTATATTCCTTCTGTAGGGGTTTTGGGGAGGTGACAGTTTCCCCTTCAACTTGGGGCCCAGGTAGAAAAATCTCTTCACTAGTAGGAGTGTTTCAACTTTTTCCTGGCAGAAGTCATTTTCATTTTATACCTTAGGTTCATGTTACACAGGTATTACCACTAAATATTTTTAGTTGAATTTTCCTAAGGCTTACCCAGGAGGTGGCCACTGACTTCCTGGGTAGCTTATTTCCTTGTTTTCCAAAATGGCCTGGTATCCATAGCAAGAAGACTGTGTTCCAAATGACAACTAGACGTAGGTACCAATATTGATCAAGATTTTGATAAAGCATGTGTCAAACATTCGATATCTGTCACTTATAACGTTTTCCGAATAAACTAGTTGATAAAATGATCATTGAAATTAGCGATAAAGCCGATTTACACACCAAACTGGCCGAAGCAGGTGATAAACTAGTCATTATAGATTTCTATGCCAGTTGGTGTGGTCCGTGTAAAATGATAAGTCCGAAAGTTGAAGAACTGTCGACAGAATATGAAAATTTGATTATTTTAAAAGTCGACGTCGATGAATTCGAAGACATAGCCTTGGAATATAATATATCTTCTATGCCGACTTTCGTTTTTTTGAAGAACAGTACGATTATTAACAGTTTCAGTGGGGCTAATTATGACAAACTCAAAGCTATTATTGAAGCGAATTATGGCCAGCAACATTCCACCAAAGGGTAAAATGTTGGAAATTATCAATACAGTGTTCCCAAAAGTCAGCCATTGTATAAAATTGAGTTTAGCTACTCGTTCATTTTTAATTTTTTATAGATTTTAATCAACTTTTGTAACTGGCTTTTCAACAACATTTTATATAATTGTGTTTACATCGCATTAAAATTATACTAAACACTTTATAGTTTAATTAGCATTTTAACCATATACCTCGCATTTTGTCATTTAAAATTAAACTACGTCAGCTAATCTATATATGGGAGAGAGACTTACCCAAATAAGATACACCGTAACTTGGAAATCCCTCTTGTGATATTCCAAATTCCAAAAACGGTTTAGGTTTATTCGGGGTATACCAAGTGCATTCGCTGAAGGTTTTCCGATCTGACTCCTTTAAAAAATTAAAATATTTCTTGAGAGTCAATGAACAAAAATGACAAAGTGCCGATGTAAGCTTTGGGTCAAGATTCCTTCTGTAGGGAGGGTGAGAGTAGGCTCACAGCACTTATTAGGCCACATGTGACCCATTGTACATCCTCCCGAGGAGTTGTCCTCCTAGATCATCGTCCATCCTGTCCTTCCCAGGAAGGTGGACAGGTCACTAGGAGACATCTCCTTTATATCGGCAGGTGTAGGCCAAGACTCACCGATCACACACACTCTCTCATTGACGATAAGACATGCCTGACAGTTTCATCTTCCTGTTCACACATCCTGTATAGAGGTGTGTCCACTAGCCCCATAGTATGGAGGTGTTTCCTTAGTTGACAGCGGCCAGTCAGGAATGCTACTGTTAAACGTAGGTTTTTCCCGGTTATCGCCAAATATTTCTTCGGCGCCAGCTTCCCAGGGTCGCCCAGGGTGATCCTGGCAAGACTGCATACTTTGATTCCATCCCATTTGTTAAGGGATTGAGCATGGGTGTAAGTTTTGGCTAGTTCCGCAATTGTCGAAGTCGTCAGGCCGTAGGTGTCACTGGGTCCTGAAATTTTTAGTCCAGCCGCTTCCCTGGCTAACGAATCGGCAAAGCGATTTCCTTGACTCCTGTCGTGCCCTTCAAACCACCTCAGGATAATATTGTTATCTGCCGCACTCAGTACTAGCCCCGATATAACACGTTGTCTGTTCAAGGCTAATAGGGCTTGTCTACTATCAGTACAGATTGTTATGTTTTTGCCAGAAATTCCTATTCTGGTTAGTTATTTTGTGGCAATTGAGATACCAGCCAGTTCTATTTGAACCACGCTGGTATTGTTTCCTATTCCCAACTTAATCCTTAGGCTTAGTGCTCTGGAGTAAACTTCCACATCCTGAGCCTTCTTTTATTTTCGAGCCGTCTGTATATGTATATGCGTGTTTAAATATTCAAGGCCAAGGGTCGACTAAATCAGTTTTTTTATAACATCTCGTGTTCTATGTCTCCAATCATATTTGCATTTATTACGAAAAAATTTAAAAGTCAAGATTCGTTAATTTTTGTCCCACAAATTCTTTGTTTTTGAAAAAAAAAAGACTTAAAGAGTTGAAAAACTGGTTTAAAAAGAAGAGAATCAATAATGGGAAGAACTCACCAAGAAGATGGATGGGGATAGTTAACAAATCTGAAATTATTAAATGTAAACAAATGCTTACAATATTTGGAAGAGTCCTTGAACATTAAAAAAATGCGAACCATAATGAAATTAATAAATTAAAGGTCGGGAATTATTATAGAGGATGGAAATCTAAATATAGAAGAGGTTGTAGAAGCTATAAGGGTAATCAACAGGTTACGATGTAATTACACCGGAAATGTCTTGGTAATAAAACAGTCGCAATGAATTTGTTACATTATGATTTATTTATTACTCTTGAAAAATTGTGGTCGTATATATTTTCATTTGTATACGTATTTGAACATTCAATTTGCTACCCTTATCGAGAGTGATTTTACTAATGATACATTTCTATTTACATATTCTATAACAGGTACTTCAAGAATTGCAGTGGTGGGGAACAGCGGAGAGTTTCTCTAGCAGCAACATTGGTACACAAGCCAGCTCTTCTAATATTGGACGAGCCAACAGTTGGACTGGATCCGTTAATAAGAGAGAGGTGAATATTTCAATACCAATAACTATTTCATCTGCTTCTTCGTCAACTTCTATAATAATCCGTTATTATGGAACTCAAGGTTACATCCTTGTTTATGTATGTCGAATATATAAAGGATATAGAAGACAAAGGATTATCATAATATCGGATATTCAAGCAGCTATTAAAGCAATGAGCACTTGTGTAATCATTCCCAATCTATATCGTTTTTTTTTCTTCAATTTTTTATAAAGAATGGATAGTTTTCATTAAAATGCATTTAACTTCAAGTTAATTATCAAAGACTGATTGTTCTGTAATTTATGAAGCATATAATGAAATAATAAGATAGAATATAGAAGCAATTTATATGGCAGCTGACATCAAATAGAAAATAGAATGCAGTCCAGTGTTGCCGATGCAAAAATAAAAATTACATGAACTTACTATTCAAATGATCAAAATTTGTCAAAATTTGTCAAAATTACCAAAAGGACACATTGGTTATCTAAATAAAGTCTTCGACCCCAGTCAATATGGAAAATCCCCAAAAACAATAGCCATTTTATATATCCCTTCTGCAAAATATTCGAAAAGCTATTGGATCCAAATGAGTGAAATTGTCTAAAAATCGGATAATCATCCTCGCCTTGACAACACTGATACAGACAATAAAATGAATAAAATCGTGTATGTTGATGAAATCACGCGGTCATAATATTCCGATTATGTTAACAAATTACTAATGTATGTTCGTTAACATTAGCTCCTGATTGGCTCGTTGCGATGAACTTTCTTTTAGTTCGCATATTTTCCGGGGCTCATGTTTGCTTCTGTCGACTGTACATACATTTGTGTTGAAGGTCACTTAATATTTCCTAATATTGATTTTTTCTACGCTTCCTTCACTTTTATTTTCATTTATAGTCATAGCATTGGTTTTTCCTTTTCTTTACAGTTTTATTTCAAGTCTTATCTATTTGTTCCTTATTCTTTTTGCCTATCGGACTATTTTAAATAGCCTGACGATTGAATACCCCTTTCACTATTTTTTTTTATTAATAGATTCGCTTTTAATTTTTAGAATTTGGCAACATCTACTGAACATTACTAGAAGAGAAAATACCACAATAATAATCACCACTCACTATGTTGATGAATGTCGAGATGTCGATAGGGTGAGTATATTGGTTAGTCGTAGTACTTCAAAGCTCCACGATGAATTTTAATTCTCATGCACGCAATTTTCAATGAAAATGTAACATAAACTTAACTTTAGAGAAGAATCATGGGCAGTAACGATACCATAAGAGCAGATATAGAAGATAAGTAAGATATACAGATTGCGAAAAGTCTATTCAAGTCATACCATTTACACAATTACGACAAGGAAAATATGAGAAAAACTACTTGAAAGAGAGAGAAGAATAATTGTGGGCAGGTAGCGATGGGCGTATTTAGTTCCAGGCTGGAAGAATGTTCATCGCCTCCCTTTTTCAACCTATGTTGCCAAAAGCGCAGATTAATTTGTATAAATTATATTTTTTGTAAAATGAGGGGACGATGAACATTCTTCCAGCCTCTGGAACTAAATACGCCCATCGCTAACTGCCCACAATTATTCTTCTCTCTCTTTCAAGTAGTTTTTCTCATATTTTCCTTGTCGTACTTGTGTAAATGGTATGACTTGAATAGACTTTTCGCAATCTGTATAGGCGAGAGGATATTATATTTTTAATAGTTATGGACCGATTTATGTTTGAAAGTCGAGAGAGTCAACCGCGAAAATTCACTCAAATTATGGGTTGTTTTTTTTTAATAAGAAATATATCTGTATTTTTTTTAGATAGGGTTGTTAAGAGCTGGAAAATTATTGTCAGAAGAATCTCCTCATTATTTAATGAATAGAGTTCAAGCTGGAACAATAGAAGAAGCATTTTTACGTCTAGCTAAACTAGATAATCAGCATACGAAATCCGCACTTCCTGCTGCTGCTGCTGCTGGTGAGACTCAAAAAAATGTATGTGATCTTTCAATGGATATAATGATTAATACAGTTACCAAAATATTTTATGTTTTTAGAAACGTAATTTCAAAACAAATGGTACAAGAAAATTGATAAAAAAATGGTCTGTCGATAGACACAGGTTTGGAGCCTTGTTAGATAAAAACTGGAAGCAATTTTATCGAAACATTACGTAGGTAAACTACACTTATAAAAACAATTATACGAATAATTATAACAAAATTTTGGTTATCTTGTGATAAATTGGAAATTTGGAAACAGTGCAATCAAGAGATGAAATTTGAGTAAAGCAATCTATCCAAATATGCTAGCTTTAAATCCTCTCAGATTACTTGGAATAATAACATAAGCTGCAATATCATTTAGGATAAAGAAGGATTTTACCATAAAATCAATCAACTTCCAGTACTAGCTCTTTAATTTATAATAATTTTTTTAGGGGTATATTTTTCCTACTATCTCTTCCCCTTCTTGAAATCGGAGCATTTTTATCTTCGGTCGGTAGTGATGTCAGAAATATACCAATAGGTATTGTCAATAACGAAATTCTAGATTGTACAAATTTTACGACAAATGGTACCACGGATCCTTACGACTACTTTCAATGCCATTTTTATAATATGAGTTGTCGATTTTTGACACATTTGGAAGATCCCATGATAGACAAGGTAAGTCTAACTTATTGCTTAACATAATTTTTAATTATTTCCTTATATGTACCATCTCCATTTTGACAATTAAGGACATTCTTATCCCATTACAATAGGCATGTTTTTTTCATTCACTGGCTCTTCCACCAACCCACCAAACCAACTGCAACGATTGCCGTCAAAAGCGCTCTTATCATGCGGGTTCAAAGGTCACTAACCATATGTATCAAATCAGAAGACACAGAGGTTATCAAAATGTGAGATTACAAAAAATATACCCGGAGAAAAGAATGATGGTTGATGTTTCCTGCACACTGGTTGACGAATTTCCACTTTTTCATTTATTCTCGAAATAATCTATCAGATTAAGTACCATTTTTTTTGCTTGAGGATGCAAAATACCGGAAAATTGATTCTGTATGATTCCCATTGTCACTTTGAATTGTCAAAGTGACATAACTGACATTTAAATAGAAACTTTGCTGGTGAAAGACTTTTTAGAATCGCTGAAAACTAAATACATATCCTTTTTTCTCCCGCCAAAATTGCATAAGTCTGTCTCATTCATCTTACGGATTTTATTTGGAAGTTATTATTAAACGCAATAAAAGAAAACAAAAAGGGTGAGTATGTCTTTGTTGAATCGTATGACCCGCATGATAAGACTGCATTTGTCTATACCAAATTTTAAGATTATCGTCACTAAAATAGAATTCTATTTGTCGTGAAACTGAACTGAAACTTGTTCTCTGTATGACCTGTTGTGTCCAATCAGTGAACTAGATTTAAAGAGATTCTGGGCTGTATAGCATGAAGATATTCTCTATAATTCTTTACTGTTTTTAGGTTTTTTATCAAGATTTGGATGACGCTTTTATTGGAGTGAAGCAAGGACATGTTTCAGGAATATTATACATGTCACAAAATTTTTCACAAAACTTTGAAAAACGAATAGAGGAAAGGGTAGTTGATACAGAAACATTTGATCAAAGTCAAATAAAAGTATGGCTTGATATGTCAAGTAAGTAATGGGATGATAATTTTTAAATTGGAAGAGAAAGTATATGTTAAGGCATTTGTAATAGAAAAGCAATCGCGCTTGATTTTAAATTTCATCTTTAGATGATGTGTTAGTTCGAGTGGTATTTATACCCAAACCAGGTAGGATGGACTACACCTTACTAAAAGCATTCCGACCAATTAGTCTCACATCGTTCTTTTTAAAAACAATGGAGAGGTTATGCGAGCGGTATATAAGAGATGAAGTGCTAGTTCACAACCCACTTCATCAAAATCAGCATGCATATACTCCGGGAAGGTCCACTGATTCGGCCCTTCACCAAGTGGTTGGCAGAATCGAAAGATCATTGGACAACAAAGAATCCACCCTGGTTATATTCATAGATATCGAGGGAGCGTTTGATAAAACAACCTTTCCAACAATTACCCAACAACTCAACTCCAGGAATGTACCTCTGGTAGTAGGAGAATGGATACTCAAGATACTCTCTGGTAGAGCAATAAGTATCAATGTAGAAGACATCACAGTAAGAGGACTGGTCATGAGGGGATGTCCACAAGGAGGAGTCTTATCACCCCTTCTGTGGAACATAGTCCTAGACACCCTGATTAATCACCTCAACAACAATGGATTCTACACAATTGCATACGCAGATGACATGGTTATCTTGCAGACTGGCAAATTTGTGAACACACTGTGCGATAGAGCGCAGGATGGGCTTAAATTAATTGAAAAATGGTGTAAGGAACACTCACTGTCGATCAATCCCAGAAAGACTGAGATGGTCCTTTTGACCAGGAAAAGAAGTTTATCGGGTTTGAAACCTCCCGAAATCTTCAAAAGCAAACTAAACTTTTCGGAAGAGGTGAAATACCTTGGTATTACCCTCGACAAGAAACTAACATGGAACTCTCATCTACACAGCAGAGCAAAAAGAGCATATGTGGCATATGAGCAGTGTCGGAGGACAGTGGGACGCACATGGGGCCTGTCGCCCCGTGTGGTCACCTGGATCTGCACTGCAATAATAAGACCCATGTTAGCGTATGGAGCAATTGCATGGGGACCGAAGGTTCTACAAGCAACGGCCATCCAAAAATTATATCAAATACAGCGAATGGCTTGTTTGAACATCACAGGAGCCATGAGAACAACACCAACCGCAGCAATGGAACTAATTACTGGTCTGACCCCTCTGTACCTACACGTCAAGGAGGTTGCGTTAATGGCCATGGTACGATTGTGCACGGCTGGTGTAAACCCCGAAGTAGGAATGGGCCAATTGAGGTTGACCCTATGGAGGAAAGTGCTCACTGCGCTACCTCTGCTGCAGGCAGCCAACGATGCAATTGAACCCAGGTTTTTGTTTAACAAACCCTACAAAATTCAAATGAAACAGAACACAGAGCCAGATGCTCCAAATGCAATACGCATATATACAGATGGCTCAAAAATGAAAGAAAGCTCAGGCTGTGGAGTTTATTCGAGAGCACTGAGCCTCAAGATTAAGTGGGGAATGGGAAACAATACCAGTGTGGTTCAAACAGAACTGGCTGGTATCTCAATTGCCACAAAAGAACTAACCATAAGAGGAATTTCTGGCGAAAACATAATAATCTGCACTGATAGTAGACAAGCCCTAATAGCCTTGAACAGACAACGTGTTATATCGAGGCTAGTACTAGAGTGCCACCAAGATTTAGCTGACGTCTCGGCAGATAACAACATTATCCTGAGGTGGGTTGAAGGGCACGACAGGAGTAAAGGAAATCGCATTGCTGATTCTTTAGCCAGGGAAGCCGCTGGACTAAAAATTCTAAGACCCAGTGACACCTACGGCCTAACGACTTCGACAATTGCGGAACTAGCCAAACGTTACACCCATGCTCAATCCCTCAAGAGATGGGATGGAATCAAAGGATGCAGATTTGCCAGGATCACCCTGGGCGACCCTCGGAAGCTGGCGCCGAAGAAATATTTGGCGATGACCAGGAAAAACCTACGTTTAACAGTGGGATTTCTGACTGGTCACTGTCTAATAAGTAAACACCTCCATACTATGGGGCTAGTGGACACACCTCTATGCAGGATGTGTGAACAGGAAGATGAAACTGTCAGGCATGTCTTATGCGAGTGTCCGGAGTTATCGTCAATAAGAGAGTGTGTGTTCGGTGAGTCTTGGCCTGCCGATATAAAGGAGATGTCTCCCAGTGACCTGTCCACCTTCCTGAGAAGAACAGGATGGAAAATGACCTAGGAGGACAACTCCTCGGGAGGATGTACAATCACAGGCGCTGTGAGCCTACACACTCATTCTCCCTACTCTACAGATACAGATACAGATGTGTTAGTGATTTTTGGCTCTCCCATTTTTTCCAAAAAGTTTTTAGATCGATAATAATATTCGGTTATAGCGATCGGAAGCAGTTGTATGGAACCAAATGGATATATAGGGAGAATATCTGCTTAAACAGGAAATAATATGGCAACATATACATAATGGGTCATTCTACTTGCCGCCAAAGTTTCATTAATATCATTTTTTTCGTTTTAAAGATATTTTCTTGGTTACATACTTTTGGAGAGCCCTGTATAAGAAAACGAACCAGATAAGTTATGTATTTATTTTGGGGTGACATTCACTGAGACCTAAAAGATCTATGGTGCCCCCTTACTTCTACTTAGTTTCTGAGGAGAGTCTCAGAAACTAGTAGTTCCTTTAGTCCCATTCCCCGAAGGAATTTTAGGATGTCTGCGGGCTTCAACTTAGGTAAATGTTCCTCTCCTATCCAGTAATCTCCCAGGTGCTGTGCTCTAGGATTCTGAAGTCCTGTGCAGCTGGAAAGTATGTGGATGGAGGTTTCTTCTTTCATTCCACAAAATCTGCATTCTTCTTCCTCCACTATTTTGAGCTTTTTCAGGTGCCTATTCAGGCTACCATGTCCCGTTAGGATCCCTGTTAAAACTCTTAGCGCAGTTTTACATTGACTTATACATTCATTTGATCTCAACAGGTTGTAGTCACCCAGAAGAGTCTTTGATTGTATAAGCCCTACTAGATCTTTCCAATGGTCAGATCTTCTCCTTTTCTTGGATTTACCTATTTCTTCCAATATTACATTGGGGCTGATTCCACAAAAGGTTCAGGTCCCCAGAAAGGTATTTCAGTCCCCCTCTTTGTTAGTTCATCTGCTATTTCATTTCCTTCTATTCCAGTGTGTCCTAACCTAACCAGATAAGTTGAGAAATTATACATTTGGACATCTACTGTTTTTATTTTTAGATTATCAAATAGCATTATCGTTAAAACAAAAACTAGTAGAAAAGTATAATGAATTTCAAGACTCCATATTCGAAGACTGCCATTTTGTGTTAAAGGTGTTCAAACAACCACTTAATATGGATAATTTTTACGTGGGCTCGAATAAAAACGAACCGTTTATAGTTTTTATGATGCCAGGGATATTAATCACGTAAGTGTTTATAAATTGCTTCAAAATTCGAACTTATTTATCCATATTTCTGCGGTTTTAGGATACAATTCTTTTTAGGAGCAGTAATGACATCTCAAACGATAATAACAGACAGACACGACGGTATTTGGGATAGATCGGTAGTTGCAGGAGTTACTTCAATGGAAATCACTTTGAGCCATTTATTTCTTCAAGCTTTTATTTTGATGTTTCAAACGTTAGAGATGATGTTTTGCGTTTTTGTACTCTACCAAATGGAGTATATTGGAAGTATTGTATTGTCATTCCTTTTGGTATTTTCGCAAGGGATTTGTGGTATGGCCTATGGTGAGTATCATAATCAATCATTCCAGAATAACAGATGTTATCACAAGCTAGCTACTTGGAACGAAAAGTGATAACATGTTTGCCATAACTAATGACAACCAACCTAATAATATTTTGCTTTACTGGACCGACCGAAAAACATGAAGTCAGGATGGAAAGTTTATCTGGTACAGGAACAGGAAGTGGAGTCTGTAGCAGCACTGAAGTTTTTCGATCAGATACTGGCTGTTCAGGGACTTCTTTCAACAACTCCCGACCAATTGGCATGGCCAACGGAAAATCGCGGCTTTAGGAAGCACATGCATACAATTGGCATATACCTGTTTATCGGTTGTGCATGAAAGAGAAGGAAAAAGCATCACATGTTTTCTTTGAATGTGAAGCAATGACACCTTGGAGAGGTGTACCTTGTACTAGAGAGAGATGTAACCAAGAGTACAAAATACTCAAAGGCTGAGGTGCCGAGAGCGCGAAGTCTCTGACTTGATAGTTGTCATGTGTCATATCACAGAATACACCAGCCAAACAAGAAACGAAAGCCGGCGTAAATCATTTGATGTTTTGGGGGCAAAATCTCGTGACCTTCAAACTGACGTTGACAGATAACGGATCAAGTTACACTGAGAAAATTGTTGAAAAAATGTCAATTAAATGTTAACTACACGCAAAAAAGTGAAACCAAAGAATCTCAAATCATAATTGTTTATTTTTATGACTTGTTTCGACAAAGTTTTAATTGTTCAACTCAATTTATGAATTAATTTAATTTAACAGCTTAACAAATATTGTGAAAAATATTATAAATATGAGCTTTAGCTTCCATTATTAAAAATAATGAGCTATCGTTTAACCAAATGATTCTTATTTTCTATATTGTTATCGAAATTATATGTGTAAGTATGTATTTATGTAGCACTATATTATGTAGGATATGGTGAGTCTAAAAACCAATACAATAATAATAGATTATATATTTATAATATCAGTTTACAATAGAAAGAATTTCAGTAAATGATGATATAAAATTACAATAAGTATGGTGCTTGAATATAAAATTTTTATTAAGTATTTATATTTATATATTTAAAAGTTACACTTTACCAGATTCTGAATTAAATTTTACACCCAGAGAAAATGTACTGATATATGTGACAACGAAGTTATAAAAAAGAGCGACAGTAATCTTTTCTGCATAGATATTGAAGTTTTGTTGTGTTTTTCAATTATTATTACACGAATTGCACAAGTTTTTGGCGCCATAACTAATAAATGTAATTTTGTAAACAAATTTTATCGTTCAAAACACAAAAAAACTTATAAATAATCAAAAAGCTTACAACAAAGAAAATTCTTTGGTAAACCATAAAATCACATGTCATTGACAGATAACGGGCTTAAAATGGCGACTGTCAGACATGCGCACTCAGAAAATGAATTATAAAATAGCACAAGCTTCGCTTCTTCTTGGGATGGTGTATTCTGTGGTCATATCAATTACGTTTGTTTTTTAATAAAACCAACGAACTAGATACGTACGTACTAAAGAAAGTATGATTCTACAATAAACTGACATTTTACACTCAGTTTACAATTGCTGCTTTAGGCTTTGAGTGATAAAGATGAATAACTATATAAATGTAATGAAAATTGTGACCAATTATGATTCATTACCTTCGAAGGACACACCTTTTATATTTCTAGTTGACTTAATGATATTATTAAATGTTTCAGGTTTTTTCGTTTCGGTAATAAGCAAAGATCATACAATGGCGAATGTTGTTCTCATGGGACTCTATCTTCCTGTAAATATTTTAAGTGGTATGTACTCAACTCTTGATTAACTTATTTGTTTGTACTGCTTTCGATAGTCTCAAATATTTGTAACCAGAACCCTTTCTCGAGAGAATGCAACCAAAAAAAGATTATTTTGTGATGCGCTTGTGTGTCAGATATAATTTTGCGTTTTTTTGAGGAATGTGAGTGACATAAAATACAGAAGAATGTGTACTTTTTCTAAAAATTTTAATTCTTCATTTGACAGCTAATTGACAACTGTCAAGTGTCGGGATTGAATATTTGACATACAATGGCCATTTGTCAGTTAGCATTAACGTAATTAAGTTGTATATTCAGATTTGACACACCATCCGTAACAAAATTCAGTATACTGTCATTATTTTCTAATTAATAAGCTCAGAATTCAACTACTCGACTGGGCTATTTCCTACAAGGATCCTTCAAATTAAATAATTTTTTCTACTACTAGCTGTGAAGTTGACAATTATTGCTTCTTCTTGCCAACTGAGAAGGTAGATTTCTTAATTAATGGTTAATAATTTTTTCTGTTATTAACCTAGGTCAATATTGAACAAATTCAAATATTTTGAGAATTCAGATATAGTAGTTCAACAAAAACTTGTGCAACATAATTTTGTATACCCAGGAGATTGTCTTTAACATATTTGCTGCTTGAAATTACCTATCAAGATAAGATTATTTGAATAAAAATGCCATTAGTTGAAAATTCGCGCTTAACCAAAAATGACTGAGGACATAACGAGTTCATAAAATATCGAAGACTGACAGTGTACTTATCAGTTAGACAGACATTTGTGAATTTTTTTATATTTCTATCTGAAATTTGGCTAGTAGTGGAAAAATTGTATATACACCATTGTGGTGAAGACATTTATAAATCTCGCACCTCATTCCGCTCGGGCAAAGCCCCTCGCTATTAGTGCTCGGCCAATAATAATAGTCTTCACCACCTTGTTGTATAATATACTATTTTAGGTTGGATGTGGCCAATTGAAGGAATGGTTTATGGATTACAAATATTAGCGAGGTGTTTTCCATTCGCAGCTGCCATCGATTCTTTGAGAAATATTTTGAAAAAAGGATGGTCGATTAAACATTTGAAAGTTTTTGATGGTTTTCTAATGAGTGCGTTGTGGACTATGCTGTTCGGTGTAATCAGCGTGTATATAATTTCGAGGAAGCGTTAATATTTTTAAGTCCTAATTTGTTATTTAATTTTTATATAATAAAATATTTTGAATATAGTCTGTGTATTTATATAAATAAAAATAAATCACCGGTATGGTATGTGTTCGTTATTGTCAGAAGCAGGGGACCTATTCTCAGCATATGCAAATTTGCATTCGCATATAACAATTTACGAATGGCTACATGCGCATTCGTAATGAATATTGTATTCTTTCCTATTCGCATACGTGGTTCGCAAGTGTTTACGAACGGTTAGCTAAACACACTCGCGTAAACATGGCAATACAGCATTAGCACATGCTGTGGCTCAGCTGATGTTTATCAAATCCCCTGACGTACAATATTGGGCTTGTTCTCATAAGCATCACAGACAGTCTTTGACAATCCGGATTCGGCGCAAAGACCCAAAAGCGTTCTCGTTAGAACGATTTAGGGTCTTTACGCCGAATCCGGATTGTCAAAGACTGTCTGTGATGCTTGTGAGAAAAAGCCTATTTAAAATTTTCGGATTCTACCCAATTCTACCCTCGTTTTATCATTTACTGCTAGAAGTGTTTTGGGGTTCCAAGGGAAATTATTTGAACTCAGATCTGATTTTTGTTAATTCTAGCATACAATAATAATGGATATTAATAAAGGTAAATATAAAGGCATCTTGCAAACTGCTATAGGTATTTTGAGATTTCGCCGTCTTTCATAAACTCGGGGTGCTCTCTCTTCAGCATTTTCTGATGCTTGGATTAAAAGCAAGTGAACAAACTGTGCAGCCATTTATTTAATGACGAAAAGTCTTACAAAACTAACTCGAACTCAAAATCACGAATGAATTGTAATACACCCATTGACATATATGTCAATGAATACACCATACACTTTAAAACATATACAAAAGCGAGGTTATGTATGGCAAATACGCATTCGTATATGTGATTCACTTAAAATATCCCGCTCGCTGCAATTTCGAATGATACATACGCATGCGGACCAATTGCGAATGTTCAAAAATAGGAACCTTCGCATTTATGAACATCACGTATGCGTATCCCAACATTCAGCAGCTGAGAATAGGTCCCCGTTTGTATAGAAGAAAATTAGAAGAATTGCCAGCACGTGACAACTTCAAATCAAATCAACGTCATATCTTTATGTCAATAGACTTTTCGATGACATTTCTATACTTTTCGATGACAGTTCTAGATGATTCCAGATGTATATGTTTTCTTCTTTTTATTTTGGACTTCTACATAACAGTCTAGAAATGTCGAGAGCCGTATTGGGCAGGAGAAAAGTATAAAAAGCATTTTTTTGCAGTTTTTACCAGACTTTTTTGAGTTGAATACAAAACTTGGTCAAAAACACGTCTTTTGTTTCCGTTAGTACAGTTTTTTCAAGACACCCCTTGACACAATACACTTCCAGTGCGATAAAATTTTTCAGCAACAGCCAATATACAGTGTATCGTCGCATTTAAGATGAAGACACTTCCATATTTTCGATGTTTGAAGAATTACAGATTCGGATTTTTGTAGAGTCATACAGGTTGATGGGCCACATTTATTGAAATAGTCAACTTAAATCTGAACTTTAACCTACTACGATTTCACCAACAGAACCGCTTCTCGATATTTTGCTTCGCGTTAGAGATATCGAAAAATATTATTGAAAAAAGTTGTTCAGAATATTATGTTCACCCCGTATACCAATTTTTATCACAAAATTCGCATTTTTAATCTTTTCATTTTTTGGTCCAAGTATACAAAATTATTATTTATTTTGATAATTATTATTGTGCCGTGGAAATTAAAATCTTGACACGGTGTCATGTATTCAAATATTATACAGCCATTTGCACCGGTCTTAGTAAAGTTGTGGTTAAGTTTTAATTACCAACGAAATTGAAATGTTCCTTGCACCATGACATTTATTATTGAGTTAACGCTATAATTGATAGTTAAATCTAATCCACAGATGAGGTAGGGTGATATATAATTATTAATTAAAGTTATGTCAATATGACAATCAACTGAAGTGCTTGACGAATTTGCAAGATAAATTCCTATTTAAATGAGATATGGATTTCATGGATTTTTAAGACGATGAAGATGACCTGGAAATCTTGGACATACTAAACTTTGGGATTCGAAGAAGAAGATATCAGAAGGAAAATCACTTTGAAGGGATGGATGCAACAACTTTTAGAAAAAGATTTATTTATTTTTATTTTTGTAAAATCGTCTTAAAACATCTACAGATCTGTAGCTATCTGATTGTGCATTAAACTCCCTCTCAATTTTTGTCCAGGCCTGTTCCTTCTTCTTTCAGCTTAACGCACCTGTTTCCTTGTATACTATTATGTGCTTGTGCTTCCTTATTAAATTCAAGAACACTATTTTCCCAGCTTGGGAGAAATTTGTTGATCTTTGTCTCCTTCCGCTCATATTGGAACCTCCAACATTTTTTTTGGGTAATTTCGAAAATATAAGTATTAATAGTTGTCATATTTGCCACCACTATTACCAACAAAATTGTTATTTTACAAATTATTCCTAAATGTTTAGATACCAACTCACACCTAAACATAATTTACTAACTAGTACCTTAACCACAAATGGCACAGAACACTTCACTTTTAACCAATGGTTAAAGTTAATCATGAGTTACTGAAGCCGAAAGATAACTGCAATCGGTGCAAACAGCAGTTAGTAAAGTAAACAGCACTTTCAAAGGAATATTGATCAAATTGAACAATATCTGGTAGGTAATAATAAATGTGGGTGAGCAAAAAAATTGAAAAATTAAAAATGCGTATTTTGTGATGAATTTCGGTATGTAGGGTTGAAATGATATTCTGAACAACTTTTTCGAATATTTTTTTTCGATATTTTTTACGCGAAGCAAAATATCGAAAAGTGACCCCGTTTGAGAAATCGTAGTAGGCTGAGATTAAAGTTCAGATTTCAGTTGATTAACTCAAAAGATGTGGCTCTGCAAAAATACAAATCTGTAATCTTTCAAACAGCGAAAATATGGGGGTGTCTTCATCTTAAATGCGACACACTGTATGTAGCTACATACGGTAGAGTCCGTTTCACATCCGTTTCACACGTTTTCACGCGCGTATGGAAGGCGTGTACCCAGGTCTAGGGGATGGCCGAATGTTGATTGTCCTTTACAGAGAAAAAGAGAATTCACTAGTAGGTGGTATTCAGAACGGACAATAAACATTCGGCCATCCCCTAGACCTGGGTACACGCCTCCGATGCGCGCGCACAGTTACACTTTATCTCTCTTTCAAGTTCTGAATACCACCTACTAGTGAATTCTCTTTCTCTCTGTAAAGGACAATCAACATTCGGCCATCCCCTAGACCTGAATGCACGCCTCCAATGCGCGCAAACAGTTATACTTTCTCTCTCTTTCAAGCTGTTTTTCTCATATTTTCCTTGTCGTACTTGTGTAATCCAGGAAGGTTCCATAAGAAATTACGTGATCTGTATATTGTTATGTGCAACTTCTTCGCGCATACGACTGCAATTTCTAGACTTCTAGTGGGTTCTTTTTATGTGAAACGGAAACTACCGTATGTAGCTATAAGCAAAAAATTGAAAACAAAATAATATTGGAATTTTTAATCCAATATAATATAGAAATTAATACCCAATTTCGAAATTTCTCAGTAAATCGTTTTTAATTTTATTCCATCCATAAAATATAATAACACAGCTCTAGCTATAATGCTTTTTCAAAACAAGTTTTTAATATGATTAATTTTTTTATAACACTTGTCATCGAGGACTTGGTCGTCTACTTTGAAGAATTCACAATGTGAAATAAAAAAAATAGAATCTCATTAAAATTAATTTGTAGTTTATTTAAATTGTTTATTGGTTAAATACTTGAATGTTTAGTTCTAATTTAAGATTTGCGTATGCCGGTGAGGAGGACATAATTGTTGCACCTATTCGTTTTAGTTGAATTGATAAGTAGTTTATTATTATTCAGGTGAGTATTATCAAAAAAATAACTGTAATTCTGACATATTTTATAGATTTAGCATTTAGCCGTAACGTAACCTTAATAGTACATTATAAACAACGAGAAACTGTGAGCAAATGTTAAATTTTTACCCATGGCTAAAAATTAGACAAACCGCTAACTCTATTCTTCTATTCTGTATGAACTGGAAAATTCCTGTTAAGATTTAAACCCTCTTGACTTATTAATCGACCCTTATGTCTGTTTATTAGTATCAATCCCATCAAAAACTCTCGTAGCTTACGCTACCGCAAGAAGTTGTAAGATCTATTCCAAAACCAAAAAATTAATCCATTCAGTACCTATATATCAAGTGTGGGTATTTATTTTTTCCTACGTGGTTCCAAAACACAATATCATACATATTGTTTATTTCATTTTAAATATTTTTTATTGTCTAACGTAGATAACTCTATTTTAAAATTGTATTCACGTTAGTATTCGAGAATTATATTATCGTTATCACAAGAGCATAGACAATATTCGATTATTCACCGAGTCACAAGACGTATTTGGCGAAACATAACGAGAGCGCAAATCGAGTGGTGTTTCGCGAAATACGTCGAGTGAAGAGCTAAATAATCGAAAAATATTGTCTATGCTCGAGTTGGTATTCGTTACGATTATACAGGGTGAGTCACGACCAACGGGATGGAGGTTTATAGCGAAACGGTGAAAGCTTGAGGATGTTTTTCACTTTAGTAGTTTGTACATTCATATAGGCTACATTTTAAAATTATTTTGAAATATACAGGATGTTCCAATAAAGTGTGGCGTATCAAAGTTATATTTTTTCTCATGGGACACCCTATATTTTATTGCATTTTCTGATTGCCCCTAAAAAATAAAGTACTCCTTCATCATGGTTCCCCATACCTAAATACAAAGGGTTCCGAGTTATGCTGACTTTTTTAAAAATGTGAACATATCGAAAAAAATTAATAACTCATTGATATAACAAATTCTAGCGAATATTCTCTTACATCTAAATAGTTGGACATTTGTTGAATGTATTTCACGATTGAGTACTAAATATCTATTCACAGGGTGTTCAGAATTTTCCGTTTTATTATTGCATCCTTCAATGGGTAATATCGGGCTTAATTTAAATGAAACACCCTGTATTTTGATAATTCACCATGTTCAAAAAAATGTCCTCTTTCGAATGGTATAAGGGTGTCCTATACCTAAGTATTATACTTTTCGTGCAATTTACAATTTTCTTAAATTGTATGGAAAATCGAGTTTAAAACAAAAAATCCATACAAATCTCATCGGTACCTAACTTATTGACATGTCATTTTATAACATTTCTCTGTTAATTCTCTAAAGAATCTTGCATTAGTTTTAAATTTTATTGCTACAAAAAATGAAGCAGTACCTGTTAAACGAAAGAGTCGACATGATACTTTGCATTGGGGAATGTTCAGAAACTTGTCTCCTAGCATCTAGACTCTAGATGCTAGATTCTAGAGTTTATGCTCAAAATTACCCTGATGGAATTCACCCAAAGAAGGAAGTTCTCGAAAGACTGATCAATAGATTTCGTGATACTGGTAGCGTTGCATACGAGAAGGTGACCAAAACTAAACCAGTTACTGGCGACAACGCCAACGAATTTGATGTACTGCTGTCGGTTACGGAAAATCCTAATACCAGTAATAGAAATATTTCAAGTAAATTGGGAATGAGTCAAATGAGTGTGTAGAATACTCAAGAAAAATCGATACCATCCGTATCATATCCAACTACACCAGCAGATGACACAACAGGATTATGATAAACGTTAAAATTTTTGTTTATGGACTTTGGATAAAGTTGGAGAAGTTCCTGATTTTTTCAATAATGTCTTGTTTACTGACGAATGAACTTTCCACAATAATGGGTTAGTTAATAGACATAATTTATTACGAAACAGCAAACAAACATTTATTCCGCACTGTTGATCGCCAACACCGATGGAGTGTAAACGTTCGGGGAGGTATTGTGGGCGAGTTTGTTATCGGCCTGTATTTTTTTGACGGACACCTAGAAGGTAGAAAATTTTTGAGTTTTCTTAAAAAAGACTTCTGGATTCTTCTTGAACACCTACCACTCAGCATCCGAAAGAAAATGTGGCTACAATTGGACGGAGCTCCTGTCCACTCTTAACGTGCAGTTAGGAACTACATCAATAGAAAATTCAGAAATAAATGGATAAGTAGAGGCAGTCCTTTTAATTGGCCAGCTAGGTCACCCGAATGGATTGAGCTTTTTTCGAATGTGGTTAAATTAAAAATATTGTGTATTCTATACCCCCTACTACTCCAGACGATATGAAATTGAGAATTTCGAACGCTTTCGCGATTATAACACCCGATTATGTTAAATAATGTAGGTAAATCGTTGGAAGCTAGAATCACGTGTTGCATTGCACAAGATGGCAAGCATTTTGAACATTTATTATAGTAATTTTCCATTTTTGCCTTTGAATAATTTGTTGTTCGTTTTGTAGTACTCGTATTTATGTATTTGCTTTATTAAAAATGTGTTTTTGTTTTATTATGTACTCAAATACTCATCGGTAAAAAATGAGCTAGTGTACCTCTGCAACTACAAGTGTACATATTTATTGGCAACTTCACTGTTTTTTTTACAGATCATCAGTTTAAAATTTAAAGAGATTTACATATAATAATATGTTTTAAAATAGATTTACCATACAATTTAAGAAAATTGTAAATTGCACGAAAAGTATAATACCTAGGTATAGGACACCCTTATACCATTCGAAAGAGGACATTTTTTTGAGTATGGTGAATTATCAAAATACAGGGTGTTCTATTTAAATTAAGCCCGATATTACCCATTGAAGGATGTAATAATTAAACTGAAAATTCTGAACACCCTGTGGATAGATATTTAGTACTCAATTGTGAAATACATTCAAGAAATGTCCAACTATTGAGATGTAAGAGAAAATTTGCTAGAATTTGTTATATCAATGAGTTATTAATTTTTTTCGGAATGCTCACATTTTTAAAAAAGTCAGCATAACTCGGAACCCTCTGTATTTAGGTATAGGGAACCATTATGAAGAAGTTCTTTATTTTTTAGGGGCAATCAGATAATGCAATAAAATATAGGGTGTCCCATAAGAAAAAATATAACTTTGATACGCCACACTTTATTGGAACATCCTGTATATTTCAAAATAATTTTAAAATGTAGCCTATATGAATGTACAAACTACTAAAGTGAAAAATATTTTAAAACTTCCACCGTTTCGCTATAAACCTCCATCCCGTTGGTCGTGATTCACCCTGTATAAAGAATAATCATTCGAAATATCAGCAGAAAGTTTGTAATTTCTATGTTCACAAAACACCGTAAACTGCTTCCGAACATAATTATGCGTTTTTGTAGTATTTTCTGGTGTTAAATTTTCAATTTCTTGATCAATTTCACCACTTCAAATGAAACCAAAGCGCTGCATTTTGAAGAATTAACTGACATTTCATTGAGCTTGTCCGTTACTATGGAAATAATCACAATATGGCAGGAGGCGAAACACCAAAACTATTATATCACGTCGTCAAGGGGTATATTCACTTATCAATACGTCGTAACTAAGGGAAATTCAAGGATTGCATTGGTTCATTAGAACATGAGTTATATAATCTATAAAATATTTAAAATTACGGAACTAAAAATGTGCCCACCTCTAGCTTATTCATTTCCTGACATTTGTTATTTGAATACACAAAGCTAGACTTCGTTTCACGTAAGAAGTACCCTCGTGAAGTTGCAGTCGTTGTCAAAATCATATTGTAAAATTGACAATCGACTTTCAATCTGTAGCGTAACGTTTTCTCATTTTGTAGGATATCACAAAATTATAATCTTAATGATGTATGATTTAAATAAAATATATTTGGGAATTCTTTGAAGATTTTCGATATATTTTCACATACAATAGACACTGGTTAATTGGTTAATGAAAGTAGGTACCTACTTGGTATCGTTAAAATATATATAGGTAGGTACTTTCAATTCACAACCTTAAATGTCAATAATAAAATGGCTGTCAGCGCATGAAAAAATATTTGTAATGCCAATGGCATGAAACGGTCGTTACGACATAGATAAACAAGACCGATTTTGGTTTCTGCGCAAGACAGTTGACACTAGAAAGGATTTTGTTTCGGGTTTGATATTTATGAATGAGTTAGT